>JAAGNO010026926.1:5267-22514 GCA_033439905.1 Ceryle rudis
TGACCCTGCTGGAGCAGGGGGGTTGGATGAGATGATCTCCAGAGGTCCCTGCCAACCCCCACCATGCTGGGATTCTGATCAAACTTCGCTAACTACCTCATGTGATGAATGTTAAGAGGAGACTGACAATTTACAGAAGGCGCTTCCTTGCAGAGGGCAAGGTCAAGGCAGGTGATTTACATAGCAATTGGTTTGTATACGGACAGGAATTAACGGTGCTTTGAGTATTGGCATTTGCATCACTTAGTGTTACAGGTTCCTACAGACTAATTGCAGTAAGATTTTTCTTCTTTCACCATCTCCATGATTTTTAAAATGAAGACACTGTTCAATCTTCTGATTGTATCCTGTTGTCTGCCTTGGCCTGCCTAAATGCCAAGTATGTGTTGTGAATAAACTAAATGATTTCTGGCTTTTTTTTTTTTTGCCTTTTCTCTTGTTCAGTGTCCATCTCTGACGAGGGTCGGGCGGAAGTGAATGGATTAAAGGCATCTCACTTCTTCAGTCTGGCGGAGCGTTTGAATGTGTGTGCAGCCCCGTTTATCTGGCTTTTTATCCGTCCTCCCTGGTCCTTGAGTGGAAGCTGTTGTAAAGCTGTGGTCTACGAGAGTCTCAAAGCAGAATGTCAGTTGGAGAAAGTAAGATTTCTTTCTGCCCTTGAATTTAACAGAGGATAGGAGCTGCATCTAGTTATTTTGGAAAACAATCCTTTTATTTCCCCAAGGAGCTCCTATGCTCTCATTGCTTAAATGGCTATGGATCAATCATTTTAATGAATTTCTTGCCAAACTACGCTTGGTACGAGTGCCGGAGGCCTGTTCTGTCTCTTCTGAGAGATTCTGTACTGTCTCAGAGAAAACAAAACAGAGAGAAAAGCAAGGGAGAGGAATAACTGAAAGGCAAACAAAATTGTGGTCTGAATTAGTAGCAAAAATTGCTGCTGTTCTTTGTTTATCTCTAACAATGCTTTATCTTAATGCTCTTTTCAGGCTCAAAAAGGATCTATTCTCCACTGCTTGGCCAAGGTCTTGAGTCTCTTTGAGGTGAGTAGTGTTTCTGATTCAGTGTGTTTGGTTTCTTGTTCTGGTGAGGCTATTGCTGTTTACCATGCTTAAGTAAAAAAAAAAAAAAAAAAAAAGGAAGAAAAATTGGCCAAGTGCTCTTAGATTCTTCAAGTGGCCTAGGAATTTCTGTTCTGTGTGTTTAATTTACTGGTTGGTTAAAGGAACATTATCAGTTCAGTTTACTGAATTTGACAAACAGTGAAATTAATTTGGGCTTGATGATGGCCTTGCAGCATGTTCAGATCTTGAAGGAAGCCTTCCAGTTGTAATGTGTATCAAAAAAAAAAAAATCCTTCACTGGCAAGCAAGCTAAAAAGCTTTCATCTAGCTGAGGAAAAGCACTGGCTGCTTCTTGAGCCTGGGTCTTCAAATGGTAGCAGTGAGTGGATGGGGAAGCACCCCCCTAGTCTACAGGGGACTCACAACTGGTTGATTCTGCTCTGTAGCTTCTGAAGGATTGAGATCTGGCATCCAGTTGGCTGGACAGCAAAAATACTGTTGTGCTTTTTGTTTGTAGGATGAAGAAAAAAGAAAAGAATCGCTTGAAATGCTTGAAGAGTCTTCAAAGCAGGGTTGTTTAAACAGCTCCTACCTCCTATGGGAAAGTAACAGAAAGGCTGCTGTAAGTAGGTTTTTTTGTTGTTTTTTTGTCTCAAAACAACCTCTTCACTAACTTCTCAACTTCTTACATGCAGTGAATGAACACAGAAAGAAATTGCTGTTCTTCAGAGCTTACCTCCTTCATAAACAAGGAGAGCGCAAAAAACTCTCTCCTATGAGCTTTGGTGTCTACCTTGGTCTTTAAAGCGAGGCTCCAAGCAGTTGTAGCAGAGGTGCAAGCAGAAGTTCCTTTATGCTGACTCTGCTGAAGGCAGAGGCACTGCTGGCAAGTGATCCTGTGGGAACAGGAGCAGAGGCTGCCTTCATGGTCAGGAATAAATCTGCCAGAGCTCTTCTGTTGGAGTCCCAAGTGCCCGGTCTCATTTCCTGTGAGACCCTCATCAAGAACTGAAGAAACTTACTTAAAAACAACACTGTCATGATGAGAAACAGCCTGGTTGCTGAAGCATTAGATGTATTTTTCTCTGGATATTAGTACTGCAATTCTTCTGTATGATGTGTAAAGATAATAGGTTTTGAAATCTGTTTACATTTCTCTCTGTAGATGTCAGATCCTGGCAGATACCTCCAAAGTCTCAGGAAGCTACGAGACTATGCAGCAAAGGGCTGCTGGGAAGCACAGGTAAGACTGACTTCTCCCAGGAAAAGTCTTTATTTGGTCTTTTCTATGCTGTCATTGTAGGTTCAGACTACTTTTTTTAAGAGCAGGGTCTAAATTGCTGAATAATACCTATCAATCGTATGTATTTATTCTGCAGGTCTCTCTTCTGGAAAATAATTCATGTCTGTGGTACAGTTTGAGCAAAGATGCATCTTTCGATGGACTTAAAAGCCTGTTCCCCAAATAATCTGTGTGTTCAACATTTAAGCCAAACTGAGAACAACTGATTCAAGTAGTTTGTTACGTTCACTCTGTTTTCAGCAGGATAATTACGGGACCATCCTGTGCTGCCTTAGTTTGCACTTGGTAACAAAAAAATACTGTCTTTTGTGTTCTCTCTACTACAGATAGCGTTAGCCAAAGCTTGTGGGAATGGAAACCAACTAGGATTAGAAGCAAAATCTTCCAGTGAAACGGTGTCTCACATCTTTCAAACTTCCCTTCCTATTAGCAAGCAAAGTATCTTCACTGTGCAGAAAGGAATGAACGAAACAATGAGGTAAAAACCCATCTCGAGGAGTCAGGCCACACAGCAGAACCTATTGCCTGTTTACGTCTGTAGAGGGAAACAAATCTAGAATGAGGTCAGTTGGAAGGTGGCATTTCTTGCTTTATTCTTCTGCGATGCATTATGTACAATCAGAGAAACACATGACGCTTCCCAGAGGAGGTATCAGAGCCCTTATCTCGCACCCCACTGGAGAACTGAAATGAGATGTGTGAGGTGTTTTCTGGACTGTAAGTTCTTGCATTTGTCAAGACTAACAAGTTCTTCAAGAACTGGAGGCACTGCTTAACTCGTTGGAGCTATAGTTGGTCTCTAGTTATCTTAGGTGGCCTTTAGCCTCCTAATTGCTCTGCCCTACCCTCCCTTGTGCGAGGAATGCCTATTATAGGATAGCTTCTAATTTCATTGCACAGACAATTTAAGACAACTGTTGACACTTCACAGAATAACAGGCCTCTGGTTGCAAATGCTTATCTCTGCGATTTTCCTGAAAATACTTCTGGTGTAACTTCCTGGCTTAGAACTTTTGAGTGGAGAAGGGATTTGGTAACTAGGCATGGGGTGGGTGGTCAAGGTGGGTTCGAATGGTTTCTCACTGCCCAGGTGCTGTCTGTCTTTTTCCTGTCTAGGTACATCCTGATTGATTGGCTGGTAGAAGTAGCTACCATGAAAGACTTCTCTAGCCTGTGCCTTCACATGACAGTGGGATGCGTGGATCGTTATTTGAAGCTGAGACCTGTACCTCGAGCTCGACTCCAGCTATTAGGAATAGCCTGCATGGTCATTTGCACACGGTAGGAGTTCTGACCGGTGAACAGACGTGGTTATTATCATCATTCAGATTCATTTCTGCAGCTCAAGCTTTTTTTTTTCCTCCCCTTACTAATAATAATACTGGAAAGAATCTTTGACTTCCCTTTATATTGACTGCTGCTTGAAACATGTTCCCAAACAAACAGAGTCTCTGCAGATGAGGCACCAAATGTAATTCCTTGAGCTTGTTCTTAAATTTGAAAAACTCCATACTGGATTGGTCTAAATGTGTTCCATCAGCAAATGAATTCTTTCATGCCATGTTAGTATGAGTTACCCTGTAAGGAACAACTGTAGCAGTGGTGTTGCATAGTTTAGTCTGTTAGGGTCAGACAGACCTCATGGTGTGGTAGAAAAATCATTCTTTTGTGGTGTTAATATTTTGCATCTGAATCTAGGAGAGGTTTCATAAATGAGGAATTTGGAACATTCTAATAGGTGGTTCCAGCTTAAAGGTGAAATAAATGAAGAGCTGCTGTTCTTTATTTTCTGGTCTGTACCTGGGAAAGTACCTTATGAAGTTGTTTAACTCTTAGATCATCTTGGGTGCACTTATCTGCCATAAAAACCGTAGTTCATAGATGCACAAACGCACTTTCTTCTGGGGCTAACTGTTAATTTAATGTAATATTGCAGTTTCATCAGCAAGGAGATCTTGACAATACGGGAAGCTGTGTGGCTAACAGACAATACGTACAAATATGAAGATTTGGTCAGAATGATGGGTGAGATCATTTCTGCCCTAGAAGGAAAAATAAGGGTGAGTTTGGAAAGTAGATGGACCGTTTCACTCCTTGGGCTGCTCTTGAAGTCAGGCTGTTGTAATGAGCACTTCTCCTTACCTTAAATGTGGGGGTTTATGTGAGTGTTCTCCATCGGCTGTGGAGACTGTGCTTATTTCGGAGCATGCAGGTACAATTAAAACTTAGAAGCCATTTATACGTTTACTAAAGAACACTTCTATGTCAGTGTAGTAGTTTAAAAAAAAAAAAAAAAAAGTAATGTAAACAGCATGTCCTGGGAACAAGTATTCTAAATATCATAGAATCATTGAGGTTGGAAAAGACCTCAGTACTTGGTACTCGTATTTGCAACCTCTGTTCTCCCCTCTGCACTAGATACCTACTATTGTGGACTACAAAGAAGTATTGTCAAACATAGTGTCGCTGGAGAGGAGAACTCTTCACCTTTACAGCTTCATCTGTGAACTGTCACTCTTAAACACAAGTCTTTGTGTGTACTCCCCAGCTCGGCTGGCTGCTGCAGCACTGCTGCTGGCTAAGATCCTACATAAGCAAGGTGAGGAGTCTTTCCTGTAGTGGAGCTGCAGCATGGCCTTGGAGATATTTATTTGTGTGTGTGTGTTATTTTGTCTTTAATCAAGATGTCCCAATCATTCAACTGGAGGAGTGGGGAGGGGAGAAGAATTGTGTAATTGGTTGGAAGACACCTTTAAAATCGAGTCCAGCTGTTAACCCAGCACTGCCAGGTCACCACTGAACCATGTCCCTCAGCACCACATCTCCACGGCTTGGAAACCCCTCCAGGGATGGGGACTCCACCACTGCCCTGGGCAGCCTGGGACAGGCCTTGACAGCCCTTGGAGGGAAGAAATTGTTCCTCGGGTCCAACCTAAACCTCCCCTGGTGCAACTGGAGGCTGTTTCCTCTTGCTTGTCCTGTTGCTTATTCCTTGGGAGATCAACCCCACCTCGCTCCAAGCTCCTTTTGGTAGTTGTTGAGTGAGAGTCTCCCCAGAGCCTCCTTTTTTCCAGGCTCAACAACTCCAGGTCCCTCAGCTGCTCCTCACCAGACTTTTGCTCTAGACCCTTCCCCAGATTTGTTGCCCTTCTCTGGACATGCTCCAGCCCCTCACTGTCCTGCTTGGAGTGAGGGGCCCAAAACTGAACCCAGGATTCGAGGTACAGCCTCCCCAGTGCTGAGTACAGGGGGACACAGGGTGACAGCTATAAGATTTCAGAATAAAGAGTTGAGTTCAGTCTGTTTTACCTCTTAATAGCGATGATGGGTATGAGTATTAACATCAGGCTGTGCAAGTGTTGTGTTTAACAGGGACAAAGATTTCTGTACTTAGCTACATCTTCAGTTTGGCAGGTAAACCTATTCCTGAAGCTAATTGTGAACTTGAATGAACTGTGTACAGGTGTAAGCTTGTTAAGATCATGATCTTCATCCCATAGGGGTAAAAAACAACCGATGACAGGTCTACCCAATTGTGTGAAATGATAATGTGTTCTCTTCTCCAGCACACCCCTGGACCAGCCAGCTGGCAGAGTGCACCGGTTTCTCTCTTGAAGACCTGTTGCCCTGTGTGCTAAGCCTCTACCAAAAGTGGTAATAGTTCTGGAACTCTCTTAGGAGGGGGCACGAGTACGTGGATTCTAGCTCTTGCAGACATGCTCCACTTATACAGTCAGCCCGTCTCACTGAAGAGGGTGGCTCTGGGAAACTGCCTTGCTCGCCCCTGCCCCAAGGCTCCAAGACCTATTCTATTTCTCCCAACTGGTGGTGGCCTTGGGTTACAGAAAATGTGGCCTCAAGGCTTAACAGGTTTCAGCTTGCCAAACAGCACTGCTTTCAGAAGGCTGCAGCTGGCTTAGTGGTGAGCTTCAGAAGGAGTTTCAGCAGCAAAAGTAGCTCATTTTTAAAGAGTGCAAGGCAAATATCTGGTTTACCTCAGGGAACAGAAAGAGAATTAGATGCTCCTATGCTTAGAACCCAGATGTCCTGGCTGGTGCTGAAACACCAACCTCCTTAGCGCAGAGCTGAGATGGACAGAGGGAAAGTACTTAACTGGCAGGTTTTGTTAACATTGCTTCGTATAATGCATTCTAAGACTGGGGATTTAATATTTATTTTCAGTTTCCACGACGATGTTCCAAAGGATTATAGGCAGGTGTCCTTAACTGCAGTCAAACAACGATTTGAAGATGAGCGTTATGAAGAAATAGGCAAAGAAAAGGTGGGTGAGGTCTTTTGTCTTCACTTGCTGATGTCTGACACCCAGAGCAAAGCTAGTCTATGGCAGGGTGTAGTAAACTTCAGTCAATGGGAGGCAGGTTGTAACGTCAGGCTTCGGGAGGAGAGAGTATCTAAAGTGACAGTGTTAAACCTGCTCTGTGGGAACTGTAACTTCTCTGAGTACAAGTGGAAAGAACTCACTGGGATAGATTTCTCCTAGAAAATGAATAGTCTCCTTCTGGCTTCTTATTCCTTCTGGGAATCTCTCGGTCTAATTCCTAGTGGCTCTCTGATTTTTTCAGATGATGAGTTACAGCCAGCTCTGTTCATTGTTGGGTGTGAAACAGGAGGACCCAGAGCCCTGTCCCATGCACACAAACGTGGTGGAAATCCAGACTTTCCTTAGCTCTCCCTGTGGAAAGAGAACTAAAAGGCCAGTATAACATATTGCTGTAAATGTCGCTGAGGATTAGCACGAGCCTTTCCTCTTCTCTGCTATCCTGACATTTCATACTTAAATATTCTCATTTTTTCCATAACTACCTTTACCTACCTATTAAAAGAGCTGGAAAAGAAGCCTTGGTTTTTAATGTGACTTGTGGATTTTCTTGCTGCAGGAGGAGGGAAGACAGCATTCAGGATGACAGAGGCAGCTTTGTGACTACACCCACAGCAGAGCTGTCCACCCAGGAAGAAAGTCTTCTAGATAACTTCCTAGACTGGAGTCTAGATACCTGCTCTGGTTATGAAGGTGATCAGGAAAGTGAAGGCGAGAGAGATGGAGATGGTGAGGGATTTATTCTTCTTATCAAAATAAGACAAGAGAATTCATATTGTGTTTTCATCTTTGCTTAAAACGGTCTCAGGCAACAGAAGCCTGAACTTTCAGCTGAAGATGAGTTGGAAAAACTCTCCCCCTTCCCCCGTGGTTATAATTGTTAAACTATTTTAGAGGTATATATCTGTTCTTTCTCTGTACTGCTTCAGAACACGACGAAGGGGTTTGTAGCTGCTTAGATTTCAAAGTGAGACTGTCTCCAGACACCACTCACAGTGGAGCGAATGTGACGGATGCCCACTGTTGGAGTCAGTGTACTCTCTGTTCATTTTGCTGACTCTGGGACTGGCTGCTCACGTGCTGAGCTGTTCTTAGTACCTATCCAAACAGTCTGAGGGGGTGAAAGTTGCTGCTTGAAGTGAGGGTGAACTTAGTGCCCTACCCTCCCCTCCATGTGTAAGCAGACAAAGTTTATGCTGTTGGTTGTTTGTTGTTTGGGTTGATTTTTTTTTTTTTCTGCTTGATTCTGTGCTTGGTGTTATCCAAATCAAAATTAACCTTTTTCTTTCATCACCCTGCAGTGACGGGTCCCAGTGGGATCCTGGATGTGACAGTGGTCTATATGGATCCCCTGGAGCACTGCTGTCAGGACTCCAGTGATGAAGACAACCTAGCTGCAGAGTGGGCTGGGCCCATGGCTCCACTGAGGGAGGCCAAGCTGCCCGATGCCACTCGCAGCCTTTCGGCATATCTCACCCCAAGAAATCCTACCCTGGAAGGGAGCTCAGGCTACTCTTCTGTCAACAGTGCCAGTCCTACATCTTCTGTAGAAGGCAGCCTTGGAATACCTCTCAAACCTACCTCAGCACTGCCCCTGGGCAGTGCCATGAACCGGGAGCTGTGTCTGCCACGTTACCTGCAGTCATGTTTACAGTCAGTCTGTGCTAGGCCGAGCGAGGGCAAGTGTGACAGGAGGCAAGTCAAGCGAAAAAACGTGGCAGGACACAGTGACGAAAGGGTGAACTTGGGCTTCTTAAGCCTCTGACTTCTTCTTGGGCTTTCCCTTTTCTAGGATTCCTGGAAACAGTATTTCTGGTGTAGTCGTACAGGGAGGGTAGTGAATAATTGTCAATACCTCCAAAAAGAGCCCTTCCCCTCAACTTTACCTATCTTCTAATTCTGTAGCTCACTTCTGGGCCTTTTCCTTCCTTGATAGCTGCCCTTTTAAAGTATTCCCTGGTGTCTGATCCTCTGCAAATTAAGATTCTTCTTCACTTAGGAAACTTTATAGCTCATTTTTGTCATACCTCACCAGTTACTCCTTGGTGATAGAACTTGTCACGTCCCTTGCTTCACTGTGAGGCCTGGCGCTGTAAAAGAAAGGAATTGACTTTGGTTCTCAAGTTACTGGATGTAACACTATGCTTGAATTCTTCCACTTGAAAGACCTTTTTGAGGTTGTGTTGCCTTTTCCTTCTGGCCAGGTACTGTCTCACTCAGCTGGTGCTTCCCTCTTCTATGTATATACTGTTTGCTGCACTGATACAAGGTTTTTATGGATACAATCAAGAGGTAAATGAAGGCTCACTACAGGTCTGAGCTTCTTTTTTACCTACCTCTCGGATGGTTTTAAGCCCTGTTTGCCTCTGGCTCTAATGACCGTGTTTTCCTTGCCTGAAAAAAATCTTCCTGTGCCTTAATGCTTCACTGCCCGATACTACGAGAATGTGATCTCTGAACTGTTGGTCTCTGCTGGAACAGTGTGGCCAACCTGCCACCCCCAGCCCAGGGCTCCACGTCCTTCCTCGTCTCGCAGTCTTCCTTGCTATTTCTATTCCCGCATCCTCAAGGGAAGCACAAATCACTTGAACACTAGAATCAGGCAGAAATGCAGTGAGGGCAGATAGTTTGTTGTGCTGAAAACCTGACTTTAAGCCTTGCAAGGACAGCAGGTGCTTTTCTTATCCAAAATGAAACCTGTGCTGCTTCAAGTACCACCTCCACTGACCTCAGCCTAGCAAGCCTGGGCTAAAGCTCCTCCAGCCTGTGACCATAGGAAAACAGCCTTCTCTTCACAAACAGTGAGCATTGAAATACCAAGGTACAAGACTTCCAGGAGACATGACTGAATTTAACACTGGAACTCGACTCCATGAATTCCTGTTCTTTAGAAGTTACTGTGGCAGGTGGCAACAGTTCAGATACAGTGTAGTGACTTTTTTATAAAAAACTTTTTTGTAATAGAGCTGTCTCCCTGTCTTACTTCAAGGGCTGGTAGTGCATTGACCTGGGGAAGGGATGGGATGGTTGGGGATGAAGTCAGAGCTAGTCTGAGCCAAGGTCTTCCAGTAACGTTGCAGCTGAGACTGCCTGTAGGCTAATCTACATTAGTATCATAGCATTGGGGTTTTTTGAAAAGACCTTCAAGATCATCAAGTCCAACTGTTAACCCAGCACTGCCAGGGCACCACTGAACCATGTCCCTCAGCATCACATCTCCACAGCTTTGAGACCCCTCCAGGGATGGGGACTCCACCACTGCCCTGGGCAGCCTGGGCCAGGCCTTGACAACCCTCAAGGGGAAGAAATTGTTCCTCACGTCCAACCTAAACCTCCTCTGGTGCAACTGGAGGCCTTTTCCTCTTGCTTGTCCTGTTGCTTATTCCTTGGGAGATCAACCCCACCTCGCTCCAAGCTCCTTTCGGTAGTTGAGTGAGAATCTCCCCTGAGTCTCCTTTTCTCCAGGCTGAACAACCCCAGGTCCCTCAGCTGCTCCTCGCCAGACTTTTGCTCCAGACCCTTCCCCAGCTTTGTTCCCCTTCTCTGGACATGCTCCAGCCCCTCAACCTGTAAAGTCAGGAGCAGCTGGGAGAACACCCTCCACATGTAGCACAGGGCTCAAGCCACCCTTGCAGCTCCTCAGAGCCCAGAGAAGGGCCTTGAACGTGCCAATTAACCGACAGCAAGCAGCCTTTACTGCTTATCCACAACATTTATTACAAAACTATGTTTTGCCAACTCCAGTTAAAAAAAAAAAAACAAAACAACCACCAAACACCAATGTCATTGATTTAATTTTTCTATGCCAGGCTTCACCTTTCTCCTGCTGACTACGCTGCACTTCTCCAGCCACTGCTTAAGGAGTGACTTGCCATGCAGGAGTGTCTTCACATTAACTGGTTACAGCAGCAGATCAAATTCAGCATTGAGTCACATTAAAATTGCAAGAAAACACTTATAAAAACCTCGCTCCATTCTAAAACAAGAACAACTTTAGGTAAAAAGTTAAATATCTTCACAAAAGGCCTTGCACTGCAGCAAGCTTTGAACTCTTCCTGTGCAATTTTTCTTGATCTGAAAGAAAAGGCACAAAAGGGGAACATTAATCAATTTGGTTCCTTTCCAGAAGAGTGAATCAGGTGCTGAGGAGGTTAACTCCATGTCCCTGGGGCCTGCTGCTTAATCCAGCAGCCTTGGCTGATGCAGTCCAGGACTGAAACCAGATCTGTGTCAAGGCTCAATCCTTGACCCACCCACCTGCTCTGTCCTCACCTCCCGCCTACAGCAGCCCAGGGCACAGGAGCAGGTAGGCAGCACCATGCTGCTCCCACACTCACAGTCCAGCAGACAAGGGCTTTCTGCTGCTGCAACCCCGACTACCACCACTTACTTAGGGCACCATTTTGATATCCACAGAGTCATAAGGAGATGCTTTCATCTTCTCCAGTGGCTTCTTGAAGAGCTGCCTCAAGGCCTCATAGTCAGGCTTCTCCTCATACTCTAGGACCATGACTTGCTGCAGGTAGCTCTGCAGGGCACCTGCAAAAACAAGGAACATTAGTGCATGAAACAGCACAACAACCCCAGCTGGCCTTAAAGTGGTCACACAGCCTTCTTGGTCTGCCTGTATACAGCTCACCCACCTGCCTTGGCCAGTTCCAGAAAGGGAAAACAAAAGGCTAAGAGAAGAACAAAGACAGGATGGGGAAATGACCTCTAACCCCAAATACCGCATTTTTAAAGCCACCAGAATACTTCCCTCTCCAGTGAGGCTCATGAATACAGATAATGGGTGGCAACCCTCCTTGCTTTGCTGTCCAGGAAACAAGGGATTTGTTCACAGGAGCCTGTCGCCCAGTCTGGGCAACGCTTGGTCACCACTGCCAGTGGAAGCCATCCTGAACAAGCACCCCAGCACAGAGAAAGGTCTAGCTTCAGGTAGTCAGTCCTCTTTCCCCAAGTCCAGCTGTCACAGAGAGCAAGCCCATACCTGGAATGGATCTCTGCCTGAAGCACAGTTGGAGAAGGCATTTCACATCTCTTTTGTACCTGGAATAACCAGTGCAGAGTGGTGTCAGATGGGAAGCTAAGGAGCAGGCACCTGAACAGCCTGTATTGGCAATAAGGACAATAAAATAAAAAAAGGCTGAATTCAGATGGCCACGTTCCAGATGGAGCAGAAATCAGGGCTCATCAAACACCCTTTGGTCAGGCTCAGCCTTTACAGGGGGATTTACCCACATCCCGACAGTGTACGACTGAGTGATTTCAGCCACAAAACCTCCCTCACTGAGCATTTCTGCTGAGCATTTCCCGAAGGAGTAGAAGATTTCTCCTACTTTTCCTTTTTCTCCATCACAGTTTCTACTTTGTCCAGCTCATCAGACCAAGGCAAGAAGCCACAGAGCCATTTTAGAAGACAGTAGCCCAGAGATTCCAAGTCACTCCGGCGAGATGGTCCTGATGGGAAGGAAGAGATGTTCACGCGTGAGAAAACAGTTTGAGAGCCACCCCAGAAGCGGCCCAGGCTAGCACCTCTCCTTTCAAAGGCAAGTAAGGACTCCAACACTCACTGCACAACCTTCTAAGTCTCTATTTGAGGTGCCCCTTCTTGTAAAACAGGCAGCCTCGTGAAGGGCACATGTCTAAAGAGCAGGAAATATAAGAACTTCATTAATATGTGCTCTAGGATGTCAATGCTTCGGGAAGCCAGCTAATTCACTCAGCTGAGGAATCGCCTCCCAGCCTCCAGAGGAAGATTTGCCCAGTCTGAACACTGGGAGAGGACAGTCGCATCCCTACCAGGAAATGAACTGGCTAATTTAAATGCCTTTCCAGCTCTCAGTGCTTCAAGGTCAGAGCTGAGCCTGATGCAAATGTGTTTTGGGCAGGGATCCAGTCTGGCTTGAAGCAGATCCCTGCTCGGCCAGCACAAAGCAGCCCCATTTTCTATTCCTCACACAGCTGCAGTAGCCAAGGCTCCAGACAGAGCAGGAACGTATCTGCCTGCACATCTTGCTGCAGTCACCAAGTGACCTGGCAAGTCTCAACACAGCAGCCCAGAGCGAGGCAAGAGGAAACAGCCCGAAGAGGAACTCAGTTCCAGGTACATGTGAACACCTGGAAAGCAGCTGTAACAGAAACAGCAGCGGGAGCCCTGGTACAGTAACTTTGAGGTGAGACTCACCCGCTCCCTTGTGGCTGTCCACACTGATAAACTCGACCGTGCCTTCATGAGGGGTCCTGCTGCCTTCGCGTTGAGCCACGTGCTTCCCTCCCGGGCAGTAACGGAATGCATAGCAATAGCCTGCTAGGGTCACCTGGAAGACATCAAGATCTGAGCATCCACGTGGCGTGAATTCTGTTTCCAGCATAGCCCGCGATCTTGCGCCGCAGCACGGACCGCACTGCTCCCCTGCCCAGCAGCAGGAGCCGGGGTGTTGCCCCATCCCGTTTCACGAGCCCACCTTCGCTGCCGCTCCCTCGCAGCGCTGCTCCTGCTCCCTACCTGCATGAGGTCTTCTGGGTTCAGATAGATGTTCTCAGCGGTGACGTCCCCATGCACATACTCATTTTCATGAATGTACTCCAGGCAATCTAGCTATGAGTAAACAGAAGAGGTGAACATATCAGAACCACGCAGACTCCATCAGCACCCTGCCTGTCACTCAGCTGGACTCCCCAGCTCCCTGCAGCTGTGGGGAGGAGTACAAAAACCATCATGTCTCATAGCCTTGAATTTTCAAGTGTCAGGTTTCTCTCATTCTCCTTACCCCAGAATCCTTCAAGGTGACATACTGACCAAAAGATGCTACTCGAGTTTACAACAGGCTGGAGAGATGCTACTTAAGAAACTGCAACAACCCTCTGGATCAGCTTTAAAACCCCTTTGAAAGATCCAGAAGAAAGTTATAGGTCTTTTCTGAAAAAGTCTCTTAACAAGCGTTGATTCTGTACTTACCAGCCGGACTACAATCTGAAAAGCTGCCTTCTCCTTCAGTAGGTGTAAGCCATCATTCAGGACAGACTGCAGCGTTCGTCCTAAGTCAGAGAACACCAAAAACCTACAAGACACAAGGGCTTAGCATGTAGGAATACCTACCCGATTTGGAAACCCTGCAACAGACACTCGCCAAGTGATCCACCTGGATTAGACCCACTCCCCTTCAACTCCAGGCTTACCCGGGCAAACATTTCCTCAACTTTTGAGAACAGAAAGCTTCTCGAGAAGGGGAGACATGCTGATTACACATTGCAAATATACAGCCTGAGTCTCCCCTTTGTGTTCAGTTTAAAAGGCAAGAATAAGGTGTCCCCTGGCCTGAGGGGCAGGAGCAGCAAGAGCAGTGACTTCAGCAGCAACAGAAGGATTGAAGGAAACATGGTAATGCAAGAGGTCAACCCTTTGTTAACAAATGAGATAGGAGCAGTGCACAAGGTTGGGAGTCCAGGGGAAATTGAGAAAAGGAATAGCAGACAGCAAAGAGATAAGACAGAAAGCCCAAGATGGCAGTTGTGGACAAAAGAGCCATGCCCTTCGTGGAGCCACCTCACCTGTAGCTATCTGCATGCAGTCCAAAGCCAACGCAATTGGGGATTCCAAGCAACGGCACAGAGTGCCACTTCTTCCACTTCTCCACTAGAAGGGGAGAGAAGAGGACAGGGTGCGGCAGACGCTGCTAAGGAGCTCCAGAAGGAAGGAGCCCAGTCAGGGATGCCCTTTCTCCGAAGGCCTGCTCTGCCCAGGGCAGCTGGAAGCCTCTCTCATATGGATTCTGTCCCAGAAACGCTGGGTTATTGGCACTTCAATGCACAGAGCACTGCAGAGCAAGAGAAAGGCAGATGGGATGTCGGGAATACAGAGCAGGCTACGGCATGTGGTTGTTACAGGGCAAAACAGAAGGGGGAGAGAAAGAGGGATGGTCCTCCCAGAAGTTTGGCCTCGATATGGATTCCTCCATCACCACTGCCCATGTCCTCTTTGCTCTTGCTTGGGTTTTTGGGTCGATGGAGTAAATACCAGAGAGCAGCTGACAGAAACGCTAGTGGAAGGGGCACAGAAGTGAGAGGGAGCCACGCACGGCAGGTCAGGCTGCAGGGCTCGACAGCCACCAGGTAGATCAAGGCAAAGCACGGGTAGAACAAGAAAGCTTCCAAATGCCCATACTGCGGTGTGCTAACATACACGGAGACTCCTGGGAGAGCAGGCTCCCAGACAAACTGCTCAGCACCCTGGCACCAACCAAGCAGTGATTTATTCTATCCTGGCCTTCTGAGAGACTCACACAGCAGATGACAGAGGGGTGCCAGTTTTCCTAACAAACAGCCTGGCCCTTGCCCTTCCCAAGAAGCACCAACCTGTGCCCGCCTTTGCAGCTCGCTGGAAGAAGTTCTGTTCATTGTAAATCTTGCCATCTTTGACATCCTAAAGGGAACAGGAAGGAGAAGTGTTACTTCAGCCACACACACCCTGCTAGAAAGGGAAACTTGGGCTAGACTGCTACAATACTGCCTCACTCATTTTAAAGAAAGCAACAACCTCCCCAAGAGCCACAGCAGACAAAACAGCCTTTCTGCTTTGCTGTGTGAGTTGCTGAAAATCAATAAACAGAACTTCCATTGCAGAACACCTATTGCTGGAAACTACATGTTTTTGGAGAAGCCAGGCTACTGGCAAGTGCCTAGAAAGCTGGCTCAGGACTCCAGCAAGAATTGCTGCTTGATTTCAAAACATGCTTTGGCCTTACAGAGTCTCTCAGTGCTGGTTTATCACACCTACCATGTTCTAACCTCTCCAGTTTCCCCAGACTTCAGCAGGGTCTGCAGACTCTTGCCACACAGGAAAAAAGTAGGTCTGACATTACTGAATCAAGATCTCCACTGTACACCACCAAATTCAGTTTTGGAGGTTACTGAGCCTGGCAAATCAAAAAGGAAACCTTCTCGGACAAAGGCTTTTCAGTTTGGGGTTTTGGGGTTTTTTTAAATCCTCATATCTATTTTCTTCACATCTTTAGTGGAAGAGCCAACTTCTACTGCAGCCCAAGCGTGATGCTTCTAGGAAGTTATATCCATCTCTTAAGTTGGGAGGTGCCTCCGTGACCACTCTCTCCAAACTCCTTCAACACTCTTGGCCGCACAGGACAAATGGGTTGGGTCCTGGACACACAGTACACTACGCACTATTCCTTACCCAAACACATCAGAACTCACAAGTTTGAGGGAGTATCTTTGCTTTTGATGACAGGTTCCAGATGCTGACTGCGCTGTGGAAGGATGGAAAAGACGTGGTTACAGGAGCACAGAAAAGACACCAGCAGCATCAACAAACACAGCCTGTGCCACCTGCTATTACTTATCCCCTGCTTCTTTCACTAGGTCTTTGCACAAGCATCCTCTGCAACAGCATCTTCCCAGGGTACTACAAAACCATTCTTACCTTGCTCCTGAAGCACAGCACCCCTGAAATGCTTCGAGTGCGGTTCTGCTTAAGTCATAGAAACATCTAGGCAATGGCTACAGTACTGGGGTGTTTTGAAGGTGGTACATAAAGAACAAATCATTAGTTTGAGGCATCTCAAATGCACCCCCAATTTGCTGAGCAATCCCTCCAGCTTGCTTTGCTACGTGTCAGGTCTGTAAGAGATCCCAAAGTCCCTTCTGCTCTGTATGGATGTTAGAGCAGTATGTGGTCTTCCCTCTCCGGAAACTTTTGCACCCATTCCCTGGCCTCAGGGTAGTTCCTCTTCTCCAGCTCTTAGACTGAGTGCTAGACACCAGTTATCTGCTGCTTGTCACCCAAAAGGTGCTTCTATAAAAGTACTGTAATATCAGAAACATTTTCTCTTTTTCTACCATCTCATCTTTTTAAAGACACAGGTGGATGCCCAGACTTTATCATGTAACAGCTTAAATAATTAAAAAGAAACTAAAGTCAAATATCAGGCAAATGGAGAAAATCCCTCCTCAACAGTGTCTCCAAGTTAAAAACAGAGGACAAGATCAAAACCTTTCCTTTGGACATTTACACCTAGACTGCAGAGCATCAGTCACTACTGGGCTGAGAATCCTAAGCTGACTTTTAATCACCACTGACACCAACACCAGGACTCCTGTAGAGTGCTGGCAGCGTTTAGGTTTTGAACCTAAAGACCAAGAAGAGGAAGTGTGGCCCCGAACCACTCGGGTTCCGTCAGGTCACGGAGCAGCCCAGCCTTGCTCGGTCCTATGCCGGTGCCAGCGGCGGAAGCCCAGCCAGTCGCTGCCGCCCCAGGGCACACCCGCAGGCTGCCATCACCCCGCTCCGCGCCTCTGCTCACGGCGGACTCCGGCGGCTTAGGGATGCGCCGGCAGGGTGTCCAGCCCGGGGCAGGCGATGCCGCAGCAGGGCCCGCTCCCGCCCGCCTCGGCCCGCAGCCCGCGCCCTCCGACCGCTGCCTCCCGGGAAAGCCGGGCCCGCTCCCGGGACACGCGCCCGCCCTGGACCCCACAGCCCCTTCGTCCCGCAGCCCGCGGCCGCCCTGCCCCAGGAGCCGGGGCAG
>JAAGNO010026929.1:0-10716 GCA_033439905.1 Ceryle rudis
GGCCGAGAGCAACATGAACGACCTGGTCTCCGAGTACCAGCAATACCAGGATGCCACTGCTGACGAGCAGGGCGAGTATGAAGAGGAGGGAGAGGAGGATGAGGCTTAAGTCCCCTGGTATCTAAGGAACTTGTATAGAGCAGGCATGTGTACTGAGTGACTTCTGATAGTGGTGGTGGAGCATGTTCTCTAGAAACTCTGTACCCAGTTCTCCTCTCGGCGCTTGTAGCTTTGACAGGTTTCTCAGTGTAACAGTTTGGAGTCCCTGTTATGACAATGATTTTTGTCCTTTGATGTTGAGAGCACATAAAGGCATGTATTCTAGATCATGTTTGCTGTCTTTCTTAACACCTTTATTGGACAAAGTACAGATATTCTTATGTATCATGGCCTGTGTGCCAAGAAGGAAGCTCAAAGAGGGGTTAGAAATCTTGCAGCACAGTGGTGCACTCTGATCCGCTGGGGCTGATATACTCTCAATGTATGCTTATCATGAAATACCTCATGTCTTTTCTTATAGGACACAAACCTGCCTGTAACTTGAATGAAAATGGAAAGCCAACTTACAATTCCTAAACAAGGCAAGGGTAAACACCTCTAACTTGTAGAGCTTAAGTCAGCATAGGAAATCTTCCACTTGTCTGTTGAAGTCCTCTGCAAAACGCAGGTGTAGATTGTGCTTTCCTTCTGGCAGCAGAAGCAACCTTAAAAGAGGGGGGGAAAAAAAAATTAAACACTGAATGCACATTATATTCTGTGAGTACAGGTAACTAAAACCTCAGCTGCCTTTTCCTTGCTTTTGGTTACCCAAGTAGAGAACTGAAGTAATTCTTGGTTCAAGTGCTTCCTCTCTGTACGTGGTTCAGAATGGGAACCACAAAGTGGACACACACACACAAACTAATCTCAAAACAAATGTTTGTGTCCTATACCCGGTTTCCAGGAACCTTTCTGGTTGTCTGCAAAGAGAAGATTCCAGAAGTTGTGAGCAGGATGTGTCTTTGAAAGGTATGTGAACCACCTGAGTCTTTTCTCTGAGGGAACAGAGGTTGTGCTGGGCAGTGAATGCACTGAAGAGATCAGCGCAGAAATGTAGATTATTTTATTTTTGGCACCACTCAAACCTAGTTGGCATCCGAACTTTGTCTACCCTTTCTCCAAAAGGACAATCCAAAACTAATCCCATTCATACCTTGGTAACAAGGGAAGTTGGGACTTTGGCTGTAAAAAAGCTTGTCAGTAGTATCTGTCCCAGTTAAATCTTTGTAATGCTTACAGGAGTGTGAGAAGCCCAGAAATGCTACTTGTCATTGCTTTCTATCTGGGGAAAAAAGTTCTACTTCAGGTATGTTGTTCTAGCACTTTCTCCCCTTGTATAGGGGCAGGAAATACCTACCGTGCAAATACAGACTGGTGGCACACACTCTTACCACGAGAGAAACCTGCGATGTATTCGCGCTACAATCAGCAACAGCTTTTTCTACTTCACTACTAGATAAAAAATCAAGGCTGGAAAAGCTGAGGTAAAAGTATGTGTTACTGAAAATGTGCTAAAATTCAGGTTTTCCTTCTGCTTCACAATGGAATGTGGGAAGAAGGGGACCATGTACCCGAGTTAGTTTCTGAGGACAGCATTAGTCATTTCTGAGGGGAGCACTTCAGCACAAGAGTTTACAGAGAATCACTTCACATTTTATTGCATAGTAGCTTCTGTTTCCTCCTCAGCTTGTCTTTCAAAGAGTGATCAAACAGGGAGTAAAACACCCACATGTGATTGTCATGGAGGTCTCTTGTTCTCTTTTCTGTGGCATAATGTGTCCCCATGAACAGGAGCTGACTCGGATAAATATATCACTCAGTTTTTCAGAGATGACACCAGTGGAACAGTTCCCTACACTCTGCATTCATAAAAATGGGGCTTGTTCTCCTAATGCTTTTCACCAATGTTACTCATCATGGCTGGTTAAGTATTAACAGAACCCTTGAGTTTGTGTGCAAACCTATGAGGAAAATGCAGCTGGTGAAATCCCAGTGCTTTATAGGAAGCATTTCTGGAATTTTCAAATGAAGCAGAGGGTGCCCTGAGATTTTTCTTGTTTATAAAGTAATACCTAGGAGCATAGTTGTACATTTTTCTCATTCTGTTTTTAATAAACACTGGCAATTCATGGGACAAGTTGGAAAAACAGTATCTTTGAGGTTGTTCACATCAACAAGGCAGAGCAAACATCAGTATCCTGTGCCTCTCCCTAGTAACTGGGAATCTCTCCCTGTTCGCAGCATCTCAGTTCACTGCCCTGCTGAATGGGACAGAAATGAGCTCTCTTGCAGCAACGGGGATGCAATGGCCATACCAGAAACAGAAGAAATTTGCTTTTTTTTTGATAAATATGGAGTGGTTCTGTGTGTGAAATGGTAAGGGGAAAAGGACAGTGCTTGGTTTCTCTTGGAGGACTTTAGGAAAGAGCTTATTAAAAGATTATATCACAACAAAGATCCAGCTACACTGTTTGCATTGTAACTTGCTAGGGAAGCTGAGACCAGCTCTGTCTGGGGCAGAGACAATGTGTCCAAACCTTTTTTTTTTTCCTTTTGTTACACTGGGTTTGAACTACTTCATTTCTTCACCAATGGTCTCTAAACAGTCCACGACAGAACTTACCGGGAGCCTTTGATGTGCTTATGAATGTATTCTGCATGAGCTTGTGGAACCAAAGGGTCTTTCTCGCCATGAATTATAAATGTAGGACATTTAATATCTGGCAGCAACTCTTGGCAGATACTGCCTAGGGAGAAAATAAATGAAGGTCAGTCTTTGTTTTAAAATAGTGTGAAAGGCTGAAACTGCTTCTGTAAAGCACTGAACTCCACGGGTTAGAGCTGTTGCCTCTCCCCGTGGATAGTGTGCAATTAAACTATGGAACTATGTAATTATCACTAGAAACAACATTTCTTTCTCCAAAATGTTACTTGACTGGAATTCCTTCATTACTGGATACCAACACAAACCGGTAGAGGGAATGAAGTTGTTCTGCCCACATTTCCCCCAGGCTGTCTGTTCAAAGCAAACACACTCATCTCTTTCCTGACTTTGGTTTTTTCAGTCTCAGAGTCTTATGGGCTTCATGCTACTGTTGCATTGTGTTGCATCAGTTTCAGGTCATAAGATTTTTATCTTTTTTTAATCTTTATCTATTTTATCTTTTTTTTAAGTCTTTTTATCCTTTTATCACCAAGTTAACTCAGGTTCTGTTCTACCTTCCAGACCCTTTGCTGTCTGCAACGAGTAACCACTTAATACAGATTGTTCTAATGCTATTCAAAGGTTATTCTCCCTTCCAGTTCAGTTTACACAACCTCGAGAATAATTTTATCCTTACTGGTCTTTAATCTCACTAGAAGGAATTCCAATGCTTTTTCTTAAAGACTCTTCTATTCCCCCACCTCTCTCTTTTCACCTCCTCCCTTAGTAACCCTGTTTCCAAACTCTTTGCCTAACCTCCCGTGCTCTTGCAAGAGAATCTCTGGGCAAAACACACTTGTTGAGTTTTACGTTCCATTTCTCTGTGAGCTAACTTTGTCCTGTTGGTAGTTGTCTCCCTGAAGCTGCCAACAGCTCTGCAGTCTGTGCTCCTACACCCACGCTTTCCTTCGCTCTACACTCATAGTTTTACAGTTTTTCCAATTGTTTGTTGATTTATGTACTCGTAGTTCACAATTCTACTGGTTAAATATTTTCATTTAGAATGTTTGACCATAATTCTCAAACACCTGCACAAATATTGACTTTTTCAGAAGTAACAAGTAAACTTGGGTTACTTATCTAAGGATGTAGTTGGCAGTCAAACTATTATTTTCTCACTTCCAGTCCTAGAATGGATTTGTACTATAACCACTGGATTGTATTTACTCCAGAAACACAGAACAGCAAGAAGAATCTTGACTTTTGCATCTTTATGCAACTTACTCTGTTTCATTAAGTGTTGGCACCTTTTAAAGTTAACTTCTCACAGCATTTCCCACTAGAAGCTGTCTCATTTAGGAAAAAGAGACTATTTCTGAAAAAGGGCTTGAGTTGAGCTTCTGACCAACAAAGGCTCTGCTGTCCTCATTTTTATCTCTGACGGGTTTGTTTTTTTTTTGTATTTGCCCCATCTGTCTAGTTTGTTCTTTGGGGATTTTTAAACACTTAAGCTGTGCCAGCAGTGTTTTATAAATGCGTTTTGTTAATTGTGAGTTCTCAAAACCTGAACTGTCGTCTTTTTTTATCTCGTATGCTACTAGGTTTGAAATGGTGCTTCGGGTCCTGTTCCAGCCTGCAGGAACTGGAATGAACATGCCTCGCTTTTGGGATGTCTTAACAGTGTCACCAAAAGGTAATCCTTTGACACAGAGGAAAGGGGCTCAAGCAGAGTCTCTTCTGTTCAGTCTGCACAAAAGCAACCATTTAATGATGTAGTTTTGTGGTGGAACAAGAGGAGAGACTCATCAGCTAATGCTTCCCATAAATGAGTTTTCCTGCTCTACCTCGCTGGTTTGTGAGCCATCTGCAAAGTAACTGCTTTGTTCAGGAGCTCGAGTCAGACCCCGCTCTTAATGCAATATGCAGAGTCCTTCTTTTACTGGCTGGTAGATTTTTATCCAGAGCTGCCTGCTACTAGAACTGCTTCAGCTTAACACTGTAAAAGCCTTACCATCTGGGTTTTCTGCAAAGCGAGATATTCCATCTACCCAAGCCTCACAGGTTTTTGCAAAGTACTTATGTCCGTACATCTCTTCCAGTGGTTTCTTGACCTTTTCACTCCATTTTGAAACATCTCGGATGCCTACACAAAATAATATTGAAGTATGTCAAGTCCTTTCCAGGCACAAGATATAACCCAGCACCGTCAACACCTAATACAAGTAAGTTTTCAAACCAGACTGCAGAAGTGTATTTCAAACTGGAAACTGCACTGAATGCTTTTAAATAATCCACAGTATGGAAAGGGCATAAACCAGGTAGTTTTACAATCCCTGCTGGGCTCATTCTGGGTTGCAGAAGACTGTCTTCTTATTATGGTCACAAGGAACAACAGAAAACAAAAGTAATAATCAAAGGACTCTGTCCTAAAACTTCTGATGTTTCTTTTTTGGAGCGCTTGTAGAAAAGGAGCTCAGGGAGGTACGCGGTGTATAAAAAGGGGGGTGTTTTCCAACAGTGTGCCAGAGCTGGCAATTCTTTTTTTTATAACCTTCAGCCTTTTGCTTTGGCTCATGGATGGAAGTTCTTCTATGGCTCCTACCAGCATCCAGAGGAAGGAAGCTCTTACTAAGGCATTCCAGCAGGCTGACATCATGGTACGTTGGCCACAGTCTTACAGAAAAACAACCAACCATACTTAGTAGAGTCCTGTGACTCATGGTGGGCTGCCTGGAGCTGTACAAATAATCTGACATTCTAGTTATTTGTCAGATTTACCTATTTCCCCCCCCTAGAATTTTCAGTACGGCTCCCAGACAAGATATCCACAAGGGTGACTTTGACCAAACCAGATTTCAGCTTTGTACCGATGAAGCCCAAAATGATGTTGGTATGGCAGAGAACTTGAAAGAGACCTGGAAAGTACTGAACCATCACCCACTAGCAAAGCTTTTAATTGGTTTTAAATGGGAATTAAGGGAAGAAAGGAGGTGTTAATTAATGAGCAGAACCTATCCAGCCAAATGAGCAAGGTAGGAAGTGACTGGAAGTGTTTTTTAACAGCATCTGGTTGGGAATGAGCTTGCTCACCCAGGCTGGCTGTCACTAAGCAGGTGTTTGTTTCCCTCAGAGAATCTCCTGGTTTACTCCTTGCAGATGGCATTAATTTAAAAAGAGGAGGGGAAAGGACACAGATGCCAAATAAACACCCTTCTCTCTCTCCTCCCAAGCCTTCCGCTGCTGCTCAGATGCACTGATGGGCCAGCTGCAGAAGGCTTGTGCTGCTGTTCTGAGCTCCACCACGCAGGGAGAGATGTGGAAAGCACCAGTCTGTGAGGAGGCCCCAGGTCAGCATTGCTGTGGGTGCTCAGTCTAAAGTAAGAGGTTCTTTTTATTATTCTTTTAAATTACTTTTCTAGCACTTTAGCCTGTTGGCTGATACCTATGTGCATTTTGTAATTATATAATAAGAACTTTATACATATAAAAGCATGTGAAGAACTAGAGCAGCACTCTTACAGAAGTAAAAAGCATTTTGCTCACTGAACTAAAAAATATACCCCTACTACTGGAAGTGCTTTAGTGTAGGTGAGGGGAGGATGTGTATGCAACACACAGACCTGTAATTCAGCTCAAGGGAGAGAGTCAGATATCCCAACTCGTCTGAATCAAACTCCAGCCCCTCACGTGAAGCTGTCTGGGGTTACGTTTGCTGTGAGCCTGCAGAGTTAACTCTGTTAATTTCTGATTTCACAAGGAAATAAGGTCTCTTCATGAGATCACCAGCAGTTTTTGCTCTTTTTCCCTTAGTGACAAATGGCCAGATTCTTTTTCACATTTCTTTACTTTGCAAAGGTTTTGTAACTGTGGTAATTAACTCTGAAGGAATGTCAATTAGAAAAGCATCCTGGGACATTTATTTGAGTGATTCATTTGCTTCTTAAACTCAAATGGTAGGTTAGGAGCTTGTTTTCTCACCATGTATTACACAGGCCCTAGAGGCAGAAGCTGTTCTGTGCTAGCCCAGTGGTTTTCTGTGCATGTTGTTTAAAGGTTGTGCAAGAGGTGAGGAAAGAAATCAAGCCTGGGGTCAGTAGTATTATCTGGAGTTTATATTTAGGAATTTGTTACAGCATCAGAAACCTGACTTTCTGATAGCTACTGATAAGCTATTGTAACTTCTGCTTTCAGCAGTGTTAAGCTGGTAAGGACTCGTTAAAAAAAATTTATTATATTACCCTTGGAGTAATTGTTGGAGAGTTTCTTGCTGTGACTTTATCTCTACACGTAGCAACTTGGTGAATTTGGTGTCCTGTTCCTTTAGGTTTGCTGTGTCCTGAACTCTCGCCTTGGCCGTTACAGGACTCGGATCCTTAGGTCAAGAAGGGAAATAATTCTTTTATGCTGGGATATTCAGATGGTACATACCATTATAAATTCTCACATCCTCTTGAGTAACGCTGGCATTTGCTCCCCAGACAACCAGCTTGTGGATGAGAGCTGGATACTTGGCGGCCGCGATGAGGGCGGTAATTCCACCATCGCTCCATCCCAGCAGAGAGAACTTCTTAAATTTCAGTGCCTTGATTTGTATGAGAAAAGAATAAGCAAATCATCAGCTGGTTTTGCAAGCAAATGTTAGATATTTCTTGCAAGCAGATTTAGACACCATGCTACACAGTTGACCCAGAGTTAGATTTTGTAATTAGAAAATATAATTTTATGTCCTGCTATACATAAAAATACTTCAGGAAACATCAGATCCTTAGGAAACAAGAAATTACACCTGCCCTTCCAATTTTCCACGACTATTTAATGAAATAGGCAGTTGCTACATTAGATTCTTGCAGTGTTTTAAAAAGCCCTCTTGAAATTGAGAAACGTTTATTTACAACAAAGACTTTTTCAGAGAGCCTGATGGTATCATGAATCTGTGGAGTCTCTTGGTATAATGCTGGCAAAGTCTATCACAGTGTGGGATGGTGGATAATCCAAGCCCAAGGTGTACTTAAGGGAAGAAAAGAATAGACTTGAAAAATGGAACCCAGTGATCTAACAGTAGGTGAGCTGAAGAAAATTGATCTGCTCTGTAACAACCAAAAAATGCTTAAAAGTATTTGCTTACAGCATTGTATCAATTTTTTTGGTGCCTAACTCAGATTTTCTGAAGCTTTTAAGTTTTCAAATGTTTCTTCATGGTGAATTGCAATTTAGAACATTAATAATTAAATTCCTCCTTCCTGAAAAGGCAGGCTCAGGGTAAATACAATGCCAGCCAAGACCCTAATTCGCTCTGACTTGTACAAGGCTTCCCACTAGAATGTGAAACTCTTGTTCCTTTGCCTACCACAGTCAGTGGTTAGGGGGTCAGCAGCAGGGACGGGGTTTTGTGTGTGTGAGGCTCAGCAGGCAAAGGGTGGGGAAGGTAAAGGCCCTTTGGAGCAAATGCACCAGGGATGATACTCCCTGGTTAGACAGCATTTGCAGTCTGGCACGTAGTAGCTGAACTTGGAAGTTTGTGGACTCTTTCACAAACATAAAGGTTTCAAAGTTGTTTTATTGTTTGGGGGTTTTTTTTGTGCTTTATATTGTATTATTTTTTTCCCGGCAATTACAGCCTTTTAGGTGTGATTAAGGGAGATACTGTACTTTTGAAGGGAAAAGAGCAAGTTCGTTGAGTTTGTGTTGGTGCTTGATGTTTTGTTGTTGGAAGTCCAGGCTTGCTTTCTTTGGTAGAAGAAAGCAAAATGCAAGTAAAGAGAGAAACTGCTACAGAGAGAGAAAACGCAGAGTAAAGGTTCTGAAGGCTCACCTATCCGGTGGGGTCTTTGGCCGAGTGTAGGCCAGGTGATGTATGGAAGCTGTACATCATTAGAAAGCCCGTTGCAGGAGTTATGACTTTTAGTCTGGAAATCCCAGTGGGGATGATCCCTCGGGGTTTGTGCTATTCTTTGTTATGCTAAAATAGAAGCAAGTTACCCACGCGTGGGAAGATTTCAATAATATGCTTACAGCAATAAAGATCCTCAATAAAAACCTGGGATGCTATGGCTGACTTGTTTTGGCAGCTGTAGAGGTTGGTAGGCTGCTGTCCTGTTTAACTGGAATCTACGTGGTTACATGCTCCTTGGGGACAGCTCTGCTACCTATTTTGCATGTATTAGCATTTGAACAGAGGCAGGAAAGGAGGTTACCGGAGTGGAAGTTTGTTGCCTGTCCATGGCAGCATCTCAGTTCTGTTAGCGTAGCAGAAGAAATCGGTGTTTTGCAGCGCAGAGATATTGTGTTTATGGTTAGAGGGCAAAGCTGTGTCTTAAACAGTCTGAGAGCAGAAACAGGACTTTGTTTAGCTAGGCAGAATACTCCAGGAAGGCTGAATTTCCCCATTTCAGATGAGTTTCTGCAAGGTTACTGCTTATTACAGAAATACAGTTGGATTGACTGTCTGAATCTTGTCTCATATTTTTGGAATTTTAATGCTCTGCCAACTTTCTTAACATGGCCAAGGAGACTGTATAGTTTAATGTAACAAAGCCAAAATATTAGTTAAAACTAAGCCAGAAAGTAGTGTTAGTGCTTAGAGGACGGACTAGAAAAGAAACAGTGACCCAGATTTGAAATAACAACTTCTCAAGATGCAGAAGTAATAACAGCTTTAGGTCATACTCTTTATCGCAATAGCTGTATTAATTATTAAGATCTGGTGTGATCACAGGAACCCTTCAATTTCCCACAAAAATGGTGGTAATATGCTGTAAAATGCAGCGTCGAGTTGTTTTTCAGAGTCAAATGGGCTGCTCGAGGCAAAATGCCAAGATTCTATTAGCTCAATTTTTTTTTAAGGACCTTTCACTACTATAATCCTTTCAGTTAAACCACTTAGCATAGATTTGGGGTTTTATAAACACTTTACCTAAACTTACACGGTTCTTGGCTGCAAACCTCTTAGGGCAGGGTCTTGAAATAAATCCATTTTCCTTTGTAATTAATTCCTACTGCTGAGCCTCTGTACATTGCTGAAGAGATGGAAGAAGAAAGTATTTTCCAGAATGATGTGCATCTGCTCAGTTTTAAGCCTTCATTTACATGCTTTTTTGTGTGACTTGTTGTCCACTGGAAACAACCTGCTTAAGTGTTCTTTCTCCTCAAAATTTAAGGAAAACAGCTTTTAAATATATATTTAAAAAAAAAATAATCTAGGACTAGCTTTACCTGCATAAGGTCCACAGCATCTTTTGCATCCCTGTCGAAGAAATCTGGGGGAAAGTCTCGTGACGGAGGGATGGACTGTCCATACCCCCGAGGATCCCAAGCAACAACTGTGAAAAGCTCCTTGTTCATAGACTTCAGCTGTGGTCCAAAATCGGTCTGGCCACTCCCTGGAACGTCATCATTTTTCAGTTAGAGTAACCACCACAACACCCACATAGTACACGGACTCTAAGTGGAAACTGCTATCTTAACTCTAAAAAAGAGATTATCCATCAACTGAAGGACACTGTATCCTGGCTGTAACTCACTCTCTGGCAGGAAGCACCACACGAAAAGTCTTGAACTTCTGTCCTGTGCTCAGAGCAAAACATTTCTGGTAGGTGTGTGAGCTTATTAAAACCAGTGCCTTACACCGGTTATGTTACCAAAATGAGCCAAACCCAGCTGTTTTCCTGATGCAGAAGAGTTTCTTTTGTTGATGGCTCAGACCTTGAAAGGATTAAAACCCCAGAGAACTCCAGTCTGTTGCACGAAGCTATCCATGAACGCTCGCGCGAAGATAGCACTGCAATTTATTTCTTATTTGCATTATGGACGTGAGATCTGCTCAGATCTAATATATTCAAATTATGTAAATCAAACTATCTGTTGTTATATTAAAAAGGCTATTGAAGGGTGCTTAAGAATTTTTTTTTCCACTTGGAGAAAAATGTCCTCAGATAAAAATTAGAAAATCATTTTGGTTGGAGGAGAGGTTGAAGATCAAGTCCAACCACTCCCCCAGCACTGCCAGGGCACCACTGACCCCTGGCCCTCAGCAC
>JAAGNO010026930.1:0-19183 GCA_033439905.1 Ceryle rudis
ATCTTTTAAAGGCGATTTTTCTCAAAGTGTTTTTTTTTTTTTTTTTTTTTTTTTTTTTTTTTTTTTTTTTTTTTGTTTTGTTTTTTTTTTTTTTTCTTGCCAGCATGGTAAAGTCCTCATGCTCACCACTATCTGGCCACCAATAACCTTAGGGAGCAGAGTGACAGTAATTAAGTGTATTCATGTAGTTTAGATTGTGCTCTCACATCATAGAAAGAAAAAAGTAACAGGGAGGAAGCTGCCACAATATAATCTGCTTAAGCTTCTATGTTCCCTAGTGCTTAGTCACCTCTCACAATAGTCCTACATCACCTAAATACTAGAATGGAGGTAATTTTCTAGAAAGATTAGTGCCCAAAGCTCAGAAACTATGCTGATACCTCCATGACAGACCAGTCCAGAGCACTGTAATCTAATTATTGATTTGTTTCTCCTTCAAAGACTAATGTGAGATGTCCTTAAGGGAAAAATGCCCTTTTCCAGATCCTAAAGATTTGCCTTATGTAGTCTCAATTTTGCCATCTCTATTATTGTAGTATTTTCTGACATAAAAGGAATGTTTAAAGTGCTCAGGCACTAGTTCATTGAGTACTTTGAAAACCATCTGGTTCCTCGAATTTATGTGTCTGGTCAGGATGACTGTCCAAGCTGAACTCCGAATTATGGTAGTGGTTATTGGTCACAACAACTACAAAGTACGGACAAAATTGTGTAAGTACCATATGGTCATCTGTGCAACATTATTTGTACTGTTTCTGATATTTTCCTGTGTTGCTTTCCAGACTCTGTGTTAGTGTTTTGGAGGCAGAGGAGGATGTCAGTAGAAAAGCAATGATGCCAATTCTTTCTATCATTCCTGGGATAGGGCTGTGCACTTGAAAGTTGATTTTACTTTCTCCCTTTCACCCTGGACATCCCCGTATTAGCAGTCTTTAGAAGACTTCATATTTGAGGAGGTAGTAATCTTGGGCAAGCCATGTCTACTGCTTTGGGTCTTGTACTTAGAGCTTGAAAAGCCCTTACGTTGAAAGTATTAACATGCTGGCAATCTGCACATAAATCCCTCTGATTCAGTTACTGTTATAGGTAGAAATGGACCTTCAAACAAGAATGCAGTTCTTTGATAGCTCAAAGTGCCCATAGATGATGGACTTAGACACCAGCACTGCTTTTCTCCATATGCTTTTGAAGACATGTAAGCTCTTTCTCCTCCCTGGTCAATAATGCCATAAGACAGACATAAATAAGAGGCCTGTTCTTTAGCAGCACATAGCTCACACATTTCTGAACAGTGTTGAAAAAAATCGTCTTGAAATTTCAACACTCTACCAGACATATTCAGTGTTCATTTTAAATACCACCCCTGTTTTCTGCTACACTAAATACTTGGACTCTATTATCCAGGTGTCATGAGGATAAAGATAGACGAGCAAATAGAATGTTATTTTGAAAGAATCAATTAAACAGCTGTAACAAAATGAACACTTGCAGTAACACAGTAACTATAATAAGAACTAGAGTTGGATCAAATTTCATGTTAAATTTTTATAAAATATATAAACAAAAAACATAAAAAGTGAATTCAAGGTCTTTATCATATCAGTCTGGCCAGAAAATAATGGTGTTTCTCAACTTCAGTTTTTCAAATAAAACAGTATTTTATTTAGAAATTTACATTTTTAAACCATGACCACACTCTATAAAGTAGGTTTTTAAAGTGAGATTCATTATATTTAATTTTGATGAAATAAACAACCCTGTTTCAATAAACAATCGTATCAGTTCTGTCTGCATCTCTAGGAGCAGTTCTTTTTACCTCTAGCCCTGAATCTACTGAAAAGGTAGCAAGTGTGGGAGACTTATCTTTAAATATTTTTCATCTTTATATAGGTGTTCATAAAAGCTGGATGAATCATCTTCCTAATAAACCTGTTTCCACTGATTATAGATGGAGCACATGCATTGTTTAACCTGAACTCCCTCCCACCCATCTCTTTTTTGTTTGTTTGTTTGTTTGCTTGGCTTGTTCAGCCAACAAGATAGGAAAAAACCCCAAACAGTTTTTTCTACAGCTCTAAAAGGTTATATATGCTAATATACCACTGAAGCAATACTAGGGGGTCACAATGGATTCTAGGCCTGTGGTATAGGGCTATGTACAAACTGGTTCTGAACAATAGTCTATTCCCAAACTGTTTATTAACTCTTTACTAGGACAAAACTCAGGAAAAAATAAATTAGGGATTAGGAAGATGCTGACTTCAGCAGTAACAACTGAGTCATTTAGTATCATCAGTAACAGTAATCACTAGAGAAATAAAAGCAAATTGACTGATCAGATCTTAGTTCAGCAGAATTCAGGGGGAAAAGAGAGGGAAAAAAAAGGTAAATCAAAGAATGTTATACAAGTGAATGATGGCACCATTTATAATTAAAAAGTATGAGTTGCTCATACTGTAGACATGTAAAATTTTGACAACATAAACTTGATCTGAATTCAGTGAATCTATTATTTTACCTAGCCTACTCTAACCTCTCACCAACTCTCATGATTATAGTAGGCTAGCAATCCTGAAATCCAGAATTTTGACTTTCATAAAGGCCAGATTTCTTAGCTCCAGCATATAAGACCATTAAAGGTATATTTGACAAATAAAACTTCTGAAAACAGCAAGACTGAGAAACTAGAATAAAATGTCCTGTAAATCAAAACTCCTTAACTGGATACAGCTTTAGGCACAGGAGGACAATGCAGATAATGTCACGAGTTTGACCCACTGATGGCTGTGTGGTAGAAGTTATCAAATATACCAAATGTCAACAGCAAAACAAACAAGAAAGTTCTCATCCACTTATCATGAATGTGTTGAATTTTCTCCTGACAGTTTGAATGGATGTTTCTGTCATCCAGTTTCATCTCAGGGAATTATTAAAAACACCACAGCAATAGATGCCATCTGCAAGGAAAACATGAATTATACCATGAGAGATTGCTCTTGGGATATTAAGGATATACTCTAATCCTCTAGTGGTATGTTTTTCCCTGGCAACATGTAATGAATTAAGCAGTCAAAATATGATTTCAACATAAAAGTTGAAAGCACCCCACAGTGCTTTTCTACACAGAGGCTATTCCACTGAGGTCTGTTCTCTTTCTTTGTATTCCGTACACGAGGGAACATTATATACAACCAAAACCCCCTCTAATATCCTTTCAGAAAAGATCTTAATCCTTACTGAAGGAGGTTTCTGTATCAACTGTGTTTGATCACACAATCGCCATAGTTTCTTCAGGCAATTTCTCTACTTTGTCTTCAAAGTAAGTAAAACTCTGAGAGCAAGTCTGTATGAATACAAACCTTGTTTCTTGCTCAGCTACCAACAGCCACAAAGTCTGGGCTTCCCTGTTTTCATTGGTTCCCAGATCTAGTGGGAAGATTGTCAGAGGTGAGATACACTGAAAATGGTCTCCTCATGAAACAAATAACTAAATAGGTTCATAAAAGGGAAGTAGAGAAGACATTGATTCTTCACAATGCTTTCTTTTTGCAGGGAGTAATTGCAGGGAGTTACCGGAAAGGATGGTACAGATAACAAACTATCAGTTTTGCATAGGGCTTGTACCTAGTGGTCCAGAGGTTTTCAGCAGTCTGATTTCCAGAAATAGATGCTATCATCATGATGCAGACATCACCCTCAGAACTTCCTCCTATGCCTGTGCTCTCCACTTTCTACCAGACTTATGGAAGTAGAAACAAGAAGGCTGCAGCATTGTCCTTCTCTCACTTCCGAGTCTACTCTGACAGTCTAACATGCTCTAGTCTTAGGTTAACTTGGTTGGGTATAAACTGGAGTCTAATACACCAGTGGCTTGTCAAAGCGTGTACACTTCTACCAGCTTTCCAAAATACACAAGTTCCATGGGGACGGTTGAAATTACTTGCAATAACTCAAATCAATCAACCTACTGTACCATGCAGAATACATACAAAACTTGAGTTTAGTCTTGATTTCACTGTTACTAATGAGGTAATTTGTATTTGCAGATGAGTAGTATAAGTACTGCTACAGATCACTGAACCATTTTGTGTTACTGACTTAGAACTACAAAGGAAAAAGCCACCTGGTGATTTAGATGATGGATTGGTGCTTGAGATCTTCTGGAAAGGATCAGGACTAAGAAAGACAGTCATTTAGCGTTTGTTTTGTCATTTATTGTCATTTTGTATTGTGATGCATACTATCAAATATCAGTTATGAGTAAATAGAGATTATCTCTGCAAAAGAGGAGAAGTATAGTTCTTACTCTACTGTTTCTGACTTGTGACCAGATAAACAGCACACAACTCAAATACTGGTCAGTTTTATTCATCTTATAAACAGACACTGTTAGTAAATATAATTGATACTTCCTCTTGAGTCCTTACCTAATTTCATCCCAAAATTTTCACTTCTTTATAATCTGCAAACATTCACAGGGAAGTTGTACTGATTTTATACAGGCTACTGCTCACAGTCCAGAGCTACCAATCTAAAGCCTTTCTAACACACTGTTATGAGGCTGAATGTCCTTATTTTCAATTAGATCTGGCTCTAAGGAAATATGAAAATAAATTAGTTATTAACTTTATTAATTAAAATAGTCATTCTGGAGGAAAAAAAGGAGGCTTTAATTTTAAGATCTTAATTTAGTGAGTCTATATTAGCTTGTTAAACTCTATAGGTTCCCTATACATCCGAGAGAAAGTCAGGTCCCTCCAGAAAGTGATTTAGGTACTTTGAATTTTAGTTCAGAAGAGTTTCTTCATTTTAATCACTACAGAGATTACCTATGGAGATTAATCTCCTATTTTAGATACTTAAATGATATGTTTAACATAAGGATACTCCACAGCATGTAATTTGTACCTGTAGCCACACTACAAAACCAGTATGAGTTATGCAATCAGGACCAGCCTGTACTACCAGAGATAAACATAATCTGCCTCTGCATTCTACACTTTGTTAGCCATCCAAACTGATATGGTCCTTTTTTCCCCACATTAAAATACAATGTAAAGCTGACTGGTTTTAAAAATCTATTTCACAATTGGTCACCTCAGAGAATGAGTCAATAATGTGTAATAACTGTTCTGCCTGGGGTGAAAATCCAAGCACACAAGATGCTGTATTAATAAAGCACAGAAAATGATTGGTTTTCACACTTTGGTGAAAACACCTAATTTTTCATCCGTGGAAATTTAACTTCTCATTGGCACATATATGCTCTAAGGTATGTATTACTAGCTTTTGCCAAGAAAATATTCATCCTGAAAGACAAAAAGAAATGAAGTGTAAATATACTGAGACATTTGTCAATTTGGAGTTGAAAATTAAGATTTTTCTATTCTTATTTCATTTATAAAATATCTGTATGTAGAAAGCATTGGTTTGACATATTTGATTTCTGTGAGAAGACTGAATTTTATGAGTTGTTTCCTATACATGGGACTGTGCATGAAAATGAGAATAGACAAATAAAATTAAGGAGTGACACTAGTAGACTAGTAACCACAGCAGCAGAAGTGAATGAGGAGGGATGTGGTGAGATCTGAAATACAAGGTCACATAATGTTCTGCAGAGCTTTGGATGTGACACTGAGAACTTTAATATGATGGCAAAGAAGGAAATGAAGAAAGGAATTAGAAGAATGAATTCACAGATTATGGACTGATATGTGAGGAAGATGATTATAAATGCCACAAACACGAGTTTTATTTTCAAATATTTCCCTCCCATTTTGAGCATACAGCTTTGTATAGCAAATGCGTCTACTTAGTTTTCAGTATTTTTCACATGCAAGTTGTGATGCCCAATATGGAAAGAATCATGTAAAAAGTGATCAAATCTGCATAGTCAAACAGTGTTACTTAACTTTGCATGCAGATATGATAGAAAACAATAGCTTTTAAGCATATGTGAATGGAGCGGTTTGAAGTAAAATACAAAAATACAAAGAACTACACTTTCCATGTATGAAAAACTGTGTGGTTTGTACTGTAATCGTTTGTTTTGAACCTTTTTAATGATGTGCAGCTTGTTTAGCACAAATCACTTGTCATGTACGTGGGCTGGAATTGTGAGGAGTTGTATAGGTGGTCAGACATGATTTGCTTTTGTCCCCTTTTAACCCAGTAAAGTTAAACTCCAAGACAAGAACAGTTCTAAGTTCTGGACTATGGGTTCTGGTTTAAATCAAGGTCATTTCTGTCATGGGTGTCCTGCATAATTTTTCGTCATGGGGAAAACTCACCACATGATTTCCATCATTCTGAAAAAAAGGTTTTACTTCAGTCATACCTTTTAATATTTTGTCTGTGCAGAAGAACATATGCTACTGAAGTTCACTGAAAGGCTTAGTCATTTTGTTGTAATTTCCATACGCACACAGGAATCAGAAATTATTATATATACTCCTTAAAGTAGCAATACTATCTGAGTGTATTAGCACATTATTTGCAATAGCGAATTCTCCAAATATTGTTATTTAACCAAAGTACTGTCATTTTTATCCCATCCAGGCCTACATGATCATTCTGACTCAAGCACCTATATCCATTGTAATGGATATGGTTTAAAAATTAGGATAATACAAAATACTGGTGTGAAATGGTCAACATGAAAACCTCACTAGCACCATGTCTCAGTGGCTGAGAACTGATAGTGACCTGATTCCAGTTAGAGGTTAGCAAAAATCTTCTCCTTTGAAACAGAAAATGTAATTTGAAAACTTTGATGAAGCTGTCAGGCTCTGAAAGTCAGAGACTACCCTGGGGACAAAGATAATATTACTGAGTTGAACAAGCCCTCTTCGGTAAAGAAAGATCCATTCTCTTAGAGGTGGAGGAGGAGAATAAAAAGTCTTTTAAACAAATTTTGGATGGAATTATGTTGGCAGAGGTTTTGTCTTTCTGGCTTTTAAAATATATGTGGAACAAGGACATCTTAAATATGACATTTTTCTAATTAACTTTTTAACTGTATCTTGTTCTCTGCTGAAGAAAGCTAAAATCCTGTTGCTTAACTTAAAATCCACTTTAACTGGAATGAGTAATTGTTATTTAAATAGACTAATTTTTCTTCTTTGGAGTGTCTCAGGGAATAAAAGAGAAAGTATGTAGAACAGTTACAAAGAGGTGTTAGATAAACAGATCAGAAAGAAAATATTAAAGTAGATAAGTCATAGAAAATAAGTTTAGAAGAAACTTTAGTAGGTCATCCAGTTCAGGTCATGTTTCTACCTCTAAACTTGACAGCTAGGCAGTCTAACATCTGAAGGACGTATGCTTTGATGGTGCAAGGCAGTACTTCTTCCTTTAATTTTCCTCAAATGCACCAGCTGTCACATAAACAAATCTTTATCTGTGATACCCATCATTTCATGAATATTTCTAATCTTGACAGTGTACATATATGAAATTCATCTGTATTCTAAGTACTTGGTGTAAGAAATAAACCAAAATCAGAATAGTCTCAGTTTCACAAACTGCAATAGCTTAGATAAACAGAGGTAACATTTCAAATTTTCCTAGACTAAATATATTTGCGTATTATTAGAGTTGCTCAGCCTGATAGAACAGATATTTGGTACTATGGAAATACTGGAGAACGGTATTTGACGAATTTCTTGCCAAAAGTTTTGGTAAAAACAAATCAAATTTCAGGCTTACTAAAATATACTTTTTGATAGCTTGACTATACTTTTTTTTTCTTTAAAAATTAAAGGGAAAAAGCAACCCCCCTATTACTGTGATTAATAGGTGGTTAACACTGATTTTTCCATTACCTGATATCTCCTTTTTATGCCAGAAGATATATAAGACTATTAAAATCAAACATTTATTAAATACATTTGTTGATTATATCAAAAATTACTAACAGGATTATACCTAGTATCACGATTTACAGATGAAAACTGAAAAAGAGTATCACAAACAAGAGAATTTTCAAATTACAGTAAGAGTTTTCTTTAAAGAAGCTTCCAGAGGGTGGCATCTAAAGAGCAAGTAATCATTCAGGTGAAGGGTCTAAAGCACAAGGAGCAGCTGAGAGAACTGGGGTTGTTCAGCCTGGAGAAAAGGAGGCTCAGGGGAGACATTTTTGCTCTCTACAGCTACCTGAAAGGAGTTTGAAACAAGGTAGGAGTTGGTCTCTTCTTTCAGTTAACAAGTGGTAAGACAAGAGGAATTGGCCTCAAGTTGAGCCAGGGGAGGTTTAGTTTGGACATTAGTAAAACTTCTTCCCTGAAAGGATTGTTAAGCATTGGAAAAGGCTGCCCAGGGAGGTGGTGGAGTAATCATCCCTGTAGGGATTTAAAAGACATGTAGATGAGGAGCTGAGGGCCCTGGTTTAGTGGTGGGATTGGCAGTTCCAGGTTAATGGTTGGACTCGATGTTCTTAAAGGTCTTTTCCAACCAAAATGATTCTATGACTCATTTCTTAACACTTAGTGATACCCACACTTCACTGCTGTGTGACAAATTTATCCAAAACCTGGAATTAGAGCACACAGTCTGTATCTGGATGCCAACTATCTATTCTTACCAGCGAAGCAGAGCCTGCAATCCTTTCATTTTTTTAGCTAAAAATGTTCTCAGAAGCCACTCGCTCCCCTCTGAAGTTCAAGCAGGACTTCTGCCCGGTACATTGCGGATTCTGCAGCTCCATGATTTAAACCATTGTGAGAAGTAAAATTTGGCCTAAACTTCAATGAAGAGACTCATACTGAAGCTCATATGCAGTTCACTAAGATTGTTGTATGCTAAAGAAACGCCACTATGTTAAGTGCTATACCATAGTGCTCTATGGATTTTGGAAACAGTGATTCAGAAATATATGTATCACTGATTTGGGGACTAAATAAGGTCTAGATTTCCAAGACCTGTCAAGTTCTTTTTCATATAGAAAGGTTCTGGATTATTTTAAAACCATTAACTAGGTAAGGTAGCCAACAGTTGCTGTGAAGTTACTTGTTTTTTTGTTGTTTTTTTTTTTGTTTTTTTTTTAATTTGTATAGTATACTCCATTGTTCAATATACCCTCATGGTAAATCTCAGCTTATTACTCTTGATGTGGTATTGAAGAGACTATAATCTCTTTATATTAAAATTGATATGTGAAGAGCCTTGGTTAGAATTAAATATCACATATTTAAAAGATTCTACAACAGACTCTTGTGGTTTGAGCAACTTCTGTTGCCATGGTAACCATATGTAATAGTTTTATTAAGTTTTTTGATTCTTTTTTTTTATTACAAGAGAAATTTCAATCAGTAAGAACATTTACTTAATGACTAAATAGCAGAGAACTTTTTATTTTATATTTTGATCTGTTGAGATGTCAAAATTTAAATGTAAGCTGAAAGTCTCTACTTTGATTCAATATGTCATACAATTAAATTAGCAGAAAGCCTCATTAACTGTTTCAATCTGTCTGCTAATCAAGCGATTTGGTAACTACCTTCACAGTTAAAATAAAGTAGTAATATAAGGATGTATACAGCACTGGTTTCAGCACTAACATTAATTTGTTGAATTGCAATTATATTTGACTTAGCATATTAGTCAAATTATGTAGGCACCAAAGAAACATTTGTAAACCAATAAAACTTTTTACATCTTGTGTAGGTGAAGACTAAGGTCCTTTCCATGAACAACTCACAGCAAGTAAACATAATTATCTGGAGAAAGGACAAAGAAAGAGCCACCAAATGCACACTCTGGTCAGAAACAACCAACTTTTTGTCATTTTTAATTTTCATACTTCACGAGATATGAGTATAAAACTCAGTTTAAGGACTTGACCCATACCTAATTATCTTCTTCCATAACCTCAGTTAGTCCATCTCTCCATTTCACTCTACTGCCTACAATCCTACAATCCCATCCATTCCATTATTTTTCATGGAATATCTTCCTACTCAGAGTCAAGAAACTCTGTGTTAAACTCTCTGAGCTTTAAGGAAGAAGTTAACTTCTATTACATACCCATTAGGTATACTCTATTCATAAAGACTGTCCCAAATTTATTTGCAGCCTGATTAAGGCAGGAACCTGGGCTGGAATCAGCAGGTTCTACAACAGTAGGTGCACAACCTAATGTGAAAGTAAGACTTGACTTTTCTTACACTGTCCCCTTCTGCCACACAGTACCACTATTTTGCAACACTGGACACTAGCCTGGTTTTCTAAATTTGTCATTTGGTACTTCAGACACAAAGAGGGTTTATACAATTCAACCCACTGTGTTCATTCCACCGTACAATTTTGCCCTGAACAAGAGGACAAGATTGAGTCTGTACTTGGCAGCTCTCTGTGCTTAGTGTTCACATTGCCAGTTCTTGGAGATAAAAGGTATGTTTAAAAGCACGCATTGCAAAGACAATAAGAAATTATGAAAAATTCAAATGCAATTATATTCTTTTAAAACTGTCCTGAGGATTTTCGACTTGGTCACATATTTTAACCACAGAATTTGAGGTAGTCTTGGAATTACACAGGTACATACAGGTGTACGATTTGGCCATTCTTAATTCCTGAAAGGTCATAGGCAATATGCTTAATAATACTGATAAGAAATTGATATGTTTTAACTGATAATTAAATGTGATTTTAATTTTATCTGGAATTAGTGTAAACCTTATTTGAGTTCAAACAATTCATAAAGAAACAAAAATAAAATTGTGACCTGAAAAATAAAAATAAACCCAAAATCTTCATGAGTTTTTCAGAGAGAAGGTTTAGGTGGACAAAACAAAATATGCCTAGAAGAACAAGGATGAAAGGAAGTAGAGGCTGTCACTTGTTTTTTTGCCTTCCTTCCTTTTTTTTTTTTTTTTTTAATCTCTGGATGTCCTGAGAAGCTACATGAAACTAGATAGGAAAATCTATGCCTGTGGATGTGCTGTGGCCCTAATGCCCTGCTGACCTGGGTGCCATCAATGCCTTCTGCCATTTCTTCTTGTGCTTTTAGTCCTGCTATTCCAATTTATTATCTGTTCATACTGTCCCTAGTGCTTGTACCAGAAACCTCTATGACAATATGAACTAAGAGATTAAAATTCATATCAAGGTCATGAATTAACACCTTGCTATCCTAAACAGACTCTTATCAGACTGGAACATAGGGAAGAGTCACTATGATTACTCATCAACTAATTCTGTACAATTCCCAAACCACATTCCATGGAGACTCATCATGCACTGAGGAGTTACCATCAGAAAAAGTAACACAGAACAGAAATTCTAATGTGTAAACCATTGCTAAGAAATTAAGAATTCTGTATTGTTTGAAACCACAAGCAGTGTAATAGGAAATGTCAGCTGGTAATACCTTTCCAGAGTAGTACCTACAAATCCCTTACTTGCTGTCACCTGAGAAAGCATTCACATTGTCATCTAAATGGCCTGTAGCCAGTCAGAGAAAGAAAAGAGAAACCATTAAATAAACGAAGTTTTACCATTACCCCAGAAGAGGAAAATTAAAAGATAATTGTTTTTCTTTCTGATAAATCTATGCTGATAGATGAATGCAATATAAAATGTGCTATAATCTAGAATTCTTCAGGTTTTGTAATGTGGTAGCTGAACTACACTCTAGGATAAGAGACCATACAGGTTTTTCTTATTCAAGTTTAAAAGACACTAATTGCATAAATACTTTCACCCTGATACATCCTGAATCATCTATCCTAGGCTACATTGGATACTAATTCATATATTCTTTTTCTGTCACCTACTATGCAAAGTTAGCAACATTTCATGATTCTCATTTAGTGAGAAAGATCCACCGTGAAGCCTTTTGTAAACATTTCACTTCATCAAAGGTACCAGCAGCAATAGTAACAGTGGTACTGGCAAGACAACAAATGAATTGAACTTTTTCAGTCTCTGCATTAGTGTAAAATTTGAATCAATTTGATAGCAACTGCCTTTTTAGCAAAGTAGTTGTCTGTGCCTTCCATAAGGGTTAATTACGGATCCATTTTATAGGCCATAAAAAAGCAGTATCATTCTTCTGCTTCTTGAAGTTGCATAGCATGTGATTTATTCAGTGCAAAAGCGAAAACTGAGCATGAGTACAAGTCGAATGATGTAATGTGTGGTCTTATTATATATATATACACTTTGGTTTACTCTGGAAAGGGTAGAAAACCTTACAAATTCCCTTTTATGGATGGTTTTGTCCTTTTTTATCAAATTTAGATTTTTTTTATATTTATTTTTCTCCCAGTTGAAGTGTTAGTTACTTGTGATGAAGCCCACCTACTTGAGTCATCTATTTTAGGAAGAGATGAATCACTTCTGATTGTGCCTCTCTTTCTATTGCCTATGGATTAAGCATAAGGGAGCAGTCACCTAAAAATAAGACATATAATCTAAGCTAAAGTTAGGCCAGAGAAATCCTAGGATAGCTAGCTAAGTATATAGTATCATAGAGTGCTTAAAAAAAGAAGACATATTGGAAAATCTGAGAATGAGAGATGTGTTTTTAAAATACATATGTCAGCAGATATGTGACGTCTAAATACTTTTTGTAATTAAAAGGCGTTAGGAATGCATCCAAAGTGAAGACTTGTGAGAGCTATAAATTTTAAGTGCATTAGGTAGGATGCAATCAGTATTGGTAAGCCTTGAACCCAAATATAAATGTACATTGCTAACAACTTTATACAGGAATTTTACAACACTGCGATGGCATAGCCAGCTGCAATCTGTAAGCATTTTACATGACTGTGAGTAATGTGACCACCAAAAGAGCAGATCCAGACAGGTATGTTAGCATGGAGAAGGCATACAAATGACAAAATTTGCCTGACAAAAGAGAAGATAATGACAATGGACTGCAATTTGGTGGGACATCTACATTAATAAACAAGAAGGGTAATAAGTGGTATGGGGAGGAGACCCTGTATTTTGGGACCAGAGAGCAAATAGCATAAAAATGTCAGGCATAAGTAAGAAAAGATAAATAAATTAATCAAAGGAGAACTTGGAAAGCAGTATTTCCAAAACATAAATTACTGTAAATTGCATAGCAAACTTAATCCCCAGAGTTTGAACTTAAACTGTCAATAAACTGTGGTCATAAGGAATCATGTGGTAAAATGTGTTTGACAGGATGGTCATTCCATTCAGTAGCAGGTAATAAAATACACAGGGGCATACATAAATTATTTAGGAAGACAAAGAGGCACAAAACAATGTGTTCTAGTTTTATTCAGCCTTCCTACAACTCTTCTAAAGCGACTGATGATTTAGTTAAAGAGCTGAACGTACAACCTTCCACGATGCTCAGTGATTTGAACCTTTGCTGTTGAGTTGTGCCTTAAAATACTAATCAGTTTAAATATGTGCGAGGCTTTATTAAACACATTTTTCAAACAGTTGAAGCTGTAGAGGGTGAACATCCCACTTCCCTAGTGTTTACAAAATAGCCACTCTCCTTTTTATTGGCCTCCATGCTTTGTGATTGTTCATGGCTGCTAACACAGAGAAGCAAGAAACAGTAATCTTCCCTAACATGTGCAGTTGTCACTAACCGGAATAAAAGATCTTAATTTCCTCAGAGGTAGCCTTTCTTAGAGAAATCTGGCAGCAGCACTCTCCTGACCTAGCCGATCTGTGACTGAAGAGGTATTTACTATAAATTATACCTTGCTTAGTGAACTTATAACTGATTGACGTCACAGGCCTCTGCTTTGGTTACACTGCAGTAAGTATAATGGTACCAATTTAACTCATTCATTAGCAGAATCAATCTTCTGTTAATTTTTTGTTCAAATAAGTATGTAGAAATTATGGTCTGCACGGCAAGCAAGGTTGCTCTGTAATTATTTTTTTTGTACAGATACTGCTTAGCTGTTCTGAGCTCAGCTCACTGCATCCTATGGAAAAGCAGTTTCTTGAACCACAGGTTAGAGACTACTGCGAATACTGAGAGTATTGGCTCCTTTCTTCTAGCAGATGGTATGAACAGAAATTTGGTCATGTGTTAAATGTTTCCATTTGATATCACAACTCAGTCATTCCTCTTAGGGTTGTCCTTAGGACCTATATAGAAATGGAGCAGATTTGCTGCAGGAAACTGCTTAGAAGCGTATGTCTCTAGGTATAAGATACAACTTGTTTCATATCTGATTGTCTGTTAGAGAACACATCTATGCCTGGAGCATAGTTCTTCAGCATTGCTAAAAATCAGTTGCCCCCATGCAAGAAGCCAAGTAAGTCCTGAGTCAATAAACCAATAAACCTGCTTAAGAAAGAAGCTAAATGATGGCACATCCTATAACATATAGACTCCCATCATTGACTATGTCCGAGTACTAGAGCTTTTCATTAGTCATACACCACTAAGCATTCTGGAAGAAAAAGAGAAGATAAAGAGCAGTAAAACAATGCTGAGCTCTGCAGGTCCATTACTGTTCATTTTGATGTCACAATTCTAGAGCTGCCTTTCCATTTTTATTTTATTTTCAAGCTTACTGCCTTCGGGGTTCTCCTATAAGACTAGCATTTTGTGACAATATAATGTATAAAGGTATCTACATTCCTTGACAAGGTATTTGTAGAAGTAAGCCTGGGAAGCTAATGTGCCTGGAACAGTTCCACAGCTAGATAAAAGACACATACAGGGTGTTCCAGACTCAGAGTTTTAAGAACTTGTAAAGTGCCTCCACTCTATATGAAGTATACTCCAAACCGATTCATGAAAGGCTTGACATCTAGACTACCTTCCCTTTATCCTTATCACTGCTCACTTTATGTCAAATGCATGGACTCCTCTACTCACTTTTCAAGATGCTGGTATGGTTATGGCTTGAAATAAAAGCAAATGGTGTTTCTGAAAACGTACATTAATATTTTAATAAACAGCAGTCATAAAATCGATCCTGAAGTAGAAATAGGTCATGCCTCAGTCAGAATTTGCTCAAGCTCAGTTTGGCTCTACCAAGGTCCAAAAAATACACTGATCCAGTAGCAGGACTGAGATCAGAGTGTTTCCAAGGCATTCAGTAGTAACGCTTACAGGACTCAGTGTCTGAAAGATAAATTTGTTGGAGAACACATCCCTGACATAATACAGAAAACAAACAACTCCTCCAGCCCCAAAATTTCATTCAAAACACATTCTAAAATTAAATTGATTTACATTCAAAATTCTGGAAAATATTAGATTTTTCTTCCTACAGTCAATAATTCTGCTTGTCCTAATAAATCAAACTGAGTTGAAATGGAACATTTGATCACCCAGGTGCAACATGGAAACTTTAAAGAATGGGTGTGCCAAGCAATTGCTCATAAAACCTTTTTCTGTTCAGTCGAGATAGGAAATATCTCTCCATCAAAGGAGAGAGAATGCCAGAGGCTCATAAGGTCAGTGCATTATGTATGTATGTATTTATTTATTTATTAAAAAAAGGACTTTCTCTTGTATATAAAGTTCCCTAGTTTGGCAGTGATACAACATGCTTTCTTATGATATAGAGAGGAAATCTGCCTGTTTGTCTCAGGTTTTATATTTATATAGTCACTGCTCAACCCTAAAGCTGTTCTGTAGATCTCCAGCTGAAATAAATGTCATATGATGCTGAATTATTGTAAAAATAATTCTGTTTATTTACAAACATGACACCAAGCTGGTAACTTACTCAGATTCTCCGAATGATTTTCAGTCTTTACAGACAAACATTCCAGACAGCATATTTCCACTCTCCCTGAAAATTTTATTCTAAATTCAGCTATTAACCACTTGCCAACAGATGTGTCCAATCTTAGAAGCTATGTATTATGATGGATATAAAGGACATTATCAAATATTAAGAAAAGACTTTATGAAAGAAAAAAGTGCTTGCTCCCTTTTCACTTTTTGTTACAGAATTTGGCAGCAACTTCTATCCCATCTTTCAGAGTGCAGTGAGATTTAAACCTAATGAGAAAATGAGAATAAAAATTGAGAAATATATTTTAAATTAAGTAGTATGGTGATAATGCAATAAGATGACACTGAAATGCAGGATATTTTTCCTTGGTGTTGTTATGTAGGATATATTTTTTGCACACAAAACAAAGAGGATCCCTTTCCCAACACACAGATTTTCCACACACAGATTTTCCCTTTCAAAATCCAGAAAACCAGCAAAATGTTTATCAGCTCTACTATCGATACACAAATGTGAAAACACTGTATTCTGTTGAAAACAAAGGTATCTGTTCTGTATTTCTCATTTCTGTATTTCAGCCAGTGAAATAATTTAATAAAATATTTCCTCATGGAGATCCAAACCAGTACATGGATAAATCTAGAATACATCATTTTATCATATCAGCCATTACTGATAAATCTTTTCTGCAGTAATTGGACTATAATATGTGTATTTATAAAATGGCAAAATAAAGGGCTGAGAGAGTAAGGTAAGTGAAAAAGAAGTGGTGGTGGTAGGGAATATACTTCTGCCAGCTTGTTTTCCTGCTTTTTCTAGTCAGAATATATAGCTTTTGGAACTTACCAACACATGAACATTTTCTGCAAAATATATGAGCTGTTACTGTGAGGCTAATAAAAGCTAAATAAAGGAGATAGTAATAAATATACATAGATAATCCTTATGTTGAGTAAAGGCATATTTACAAAAGTTTTGTCCAGTATCAGTCACTCTCTATATATTCAAATTCTTCAAAACATAGAACTTATCAAGGGATTAGAAAATCTATTCAGAACGAAAGCTCTTTAGGAGTTCAAAACATTTGGCCTTAAAGAAAGTGTGGGTAGCTGATTATGGAGTATATGCATTCAAGAAGAGACACAGAATGCATTTATTTTTTCTTTCCCTTTACAGCAAGATGGCAAAAAAAGCATAAGGTACGTTCTCAAACTTATAATGAAGGCATTTCAATGGGATGACCTTTTCCTCCAAAAAGCAGTGTTAGCAAGCAGAAGTCACAGAAAAAAAGTGACTACACTGCACTGAATATTCTTATTTAGAGTAATCAGGATCAAAAAGTTGAGGAATGCATATGTAACATTAGCTACACGTTGAGCTCTTTACACTGTTATGAATAAGGACTTTATACTGCAGTGCCCAATAATATTACTAAAGCTGTTAGATGAAAAGTAGAGATTCTATCTAAATGTCAAGGAATTTTAGTAGAATGGATAATTATTTCTCCTCTCCTTTTCTCTTTAATGAACTCATCATCATGATACGTGACAGCCATATTAAAAAACGTGGAAGTCAGAAATGACAGAATTCCTGAAGTCAGATGAGCATCCTTTCAGTTATTGCCTCCAGCACTGGTTGATGGCTTGAGGAGTGCAGGGAGCAAGAATATAGTAGATTGATTAAGATTTGTTACTTTTAATTATTGAATACTAGCCTATCTTTTAGCCTACTGACAGAAAACTTAAGCAGACAGACCAGAGTTGCATGGAAGAGAAGTTGTGGGATCAATGCCAGCAAGGGAGGAGGGATGGAGAACATCCATCTCTGTCTCCAGTCCCTTGGGAAGAAGCCAGCCACAGAGCATGACCCCACTTCTGAGGCAGCAGTAGAGAGCAGGGATGTGACCAAACAGGAGGGACGAGGCAGGGAGTAAGCCTAGCAATTTAGATATTGTCACCCACTGGCTGTGGAGGTTTTGGGAACTCCCGCAGCCAGAACTGTTGCATTCTGTTTTTCAAACTCAATGGATTGCTACAGATCTCAACTGTGTATATTAACAAGCAGCAATTTTCTCTTCATGATACAGCTGTATCAGCGCAAGCGTGGAATTGTTGAGACAGCATGTTAATCTTCTAAGTGTTGAAACACAATATAAGAAATAATTCCCTGCACAATTCAGAAAGGTATTGATGAATTTCTGTGAGATGCAGTGAGGAATAAATTAAAGAATAATGCTAGCTACTAAGCTGAACTCTGGGCTGGATGGAGTGGGGAAAAAGATACCAGATGCGTTTTTGAATTAGATTCTATATTATCAAATATTTAAACAGTCCAACAATACAATTACACCCCAGTCTGACTAAATAAAGCAAGAGCTTCTTTCTAGGCATGTAGAATATTCTCTTCTAAGAGGGATTCAACACCTTAATCAAATATCTTTGGCGCCATTTCGATCCATGTTTGAACTGTCTTGGAGCTTCGAGTGCTTTTGTCCACATTACAGTCTTCCACTAAATTTATGTCTAAAGTGTATGGTGAGTGTATGATGACCACTGATATTCAGTACTCCATTAAAATTGAAAGAAGACAATGTGCAGTAAATATATTTTTATCTCCAGAATATGAAATCTGAAAGTAGTAGTAACTCTGAGTTGCTCTTTCTCTATAGAAAAAGCCTATAGTTTTCTATAGTTTGGCAAATAATAACATCTAAAATAAAATACTTAATATATGAGAAATTACAATGCATTTAATTTGGTTCAATAATTTTCATTTTTCAGAGAATGACTGAACAATTGAATTCTTATGTGGTATCGGTTCTTGTGTGGAGAAGTGAGAAAGAAATAAGCCTTTTAACTATTCTAGAGTACAGAAAGCCCATATACACTTTAAAACCAAGAAGACAGTATTTCATGGATGCCAGAGGTACTGGTGGAAAGCAGATGCGCTGCGATCTGCCCATGTTTAGCAAAAACATCAGGCTTTCAGCCAGATGAAACTACTGGTGTTAAAAGTAGCCGAAAGGGGAGGAAAAAAAAAAAAATCATTTATCTATACTTGTGAGTTTCCAACTGCATTTTTTTAAGGTGATAAAAAAGTCATTGGCACAATAAGGCAGAATCAGAAAGTGCAAGGAAAAGTGCTAGTCCCAAAGCCTCACTAAAAGAAGTTTGGAGGCTACTCACATCTTCTAATTACACCAACTTTTCATCTCTGTATTTGAAATTTTCAATGCTATACAAGACATCAGACTATCTAACTCTTTCTCTAGCTGTAAACATATGAAACACAACCTCTAGAAGTGCTCAGACCTATATTAACAAGGAAGGCAGAAGATATAAAATATGGGAAAGCATTTATTTTTATAACAACTGAAGCCAATTGCCACTTTGGTTGTATTAAGGGGGGGGGGGGGGGGGGGGAAGAAAGATTCGGAAAGGAGTACATTTCTTTGTTTGTGTAGACTAAAAAATAAAAAATTA
>JAAGNO010026931.1:0-28684 GCA_033439905.1 Ceryle rudis
GGCCCCGGGGCGGGTGGGTGGTCTCCCAGCAGGGATCAGCGGAGCCTTGGTTGGGATGGAGGAGAAAAGACCGCCAAGGGCACTCGGGAAGAGAGTCAGTCACAAGGTTTCCCCAGCTCGGATCTCAAAACTTCCACCTGGGAGCAGTAACCGAGGCTGGGACCTGTGCACACTGCCCACTCAGGCTGAGCGGGATTATTTCATCCTTCAGCAGCACAGAGGGAAGAAAAGAAGAAAAAGCCTTTCTACCGTTTTAGGTTTCAGCTGATTTTGTACTGGAAAACAAATTAACCTAAGAGGATTTTCTGAATTTGAGCTAGGAACAAAAGACAAGGTGAAAGTGTCTGAATGTTGAAAATGTGCCAAAGTCCCAAACGAGCAAATCCTTTTTCTGATTCTTTTCTTACCAAGACCTTTCATCAGCACTAAAATAATATAGAGAAAAGGTGCTTGCTTTTCTTCCACGTTAAAAAACCATGATTCACTAAACAATGATTTTCAGTAAAAGGCTGATTGCTCTTTCTCCTCTTCTCAGAAAATGTTTCTGTACATAGAATTATGCCAGAAGAAAGCCAATCAACCACACAATCTGTAGTTCTGATCTGGCAATTTAGATAAAACTATCATTTGGATTAATGAAGGTAAGGACTTTATTTATCCAAGACATACATCTCTGCCATTCTCTTGAACCTCAGTAATTTCATTTTTGGCTGAAACTGATTCGTATTCCACTATTGCAAAACAACTAAATAACCTGAGTTCATCACATGGTGTTCACTGCTTCAAGTTGGGTCTGGAGGGAGAAAGCAGCTGTCTTTAGAGCTGAGCAAATACCTGTGAATTTAATAGCCTCCTATGACACCAACAATATTTGGTACACTTAGTTTCAGGGGAGAATTTTTCCATCAAAGGCAGAGAGTTTTCTGTTCAAAATCCAGACCTCTGTCCTATCCCAGTTTTCTGTGTTATATGTTTAAAATATATTCATAGCTGGCCAGAAGAAACATTCAAATGAAATGCTTCTGCTTCTATTGAGAAGAGGAAATTTCTAAACAGTGGTGGAAAAGTTTACTTAAAGGACTGGATTTCTCTTCCTCCAGTAGAGTTTGTCATTTACATTTGGCAACATTCATGCCTTTGTGCTGAACAAAGCAAAGAATTGTGCAGAGCAGATTAAGAAAAAAAAAAAAAGAAAAAAATCTGCATCAAGAAGGGTTGTAAAACAGGAGTAGGAAAACAGTCTTGTCAGATAAACCCCTCCCACGTATGAGCTAAACATTTCAACCCCCAACCAGCCAATTTTCCTGCACGTTGCAAAGGATAATTTTGAAGATCTATAATGTGTGATACTGCAGAGCAGGGATTGTACCAGTGCTGTGTATTCTGTGAACTGCAGCGGCTTTCAAAAGCATGGGAAATAATCTTATCTGCAGTCACCGGTTTGTACGGTATTTAGTTTATGTTTGAAAATATAAGAATAATATAATGCTTTGTTGGCTTAGTGGTGGAATTTGATATGGGAATTTCATATCAAGCGAAAGATGATAAAAGTTTAAGGTGCCCTCACTTGGATGCTTGCTCCCTATGTTCGAACCAGAATCACTATCTTCTTGGCTCAGTGTTACCAAGCACAGTCTGTGTGCTTGGTTCCAACTGTTATAAAAAGTAAAGAGGGACAGCTCAGACTGCAGAATCTACCTGTCCTGCCCCAGCATCTATTACTTCCCTGCTTTCTGCTGCCCCAGAGCTTTCCTAGGTGCTTCGCCCTTTGACTCAAATGAGGAACGCTGCTATATTACCTCTTAAAACACTTGTTTGCAAAGCTCAGAGATCCTCTGCAGCCCTGACAGCACAGCACGAGCTGAATTGCCAGCAGAGGGGGAGTCAGAGAGACACTGTGATTTGATCTGACATCCACTGAAGTCACTGGAAGTATTCTCACTGACCATGTCAATAAAAAGAAGGAAAAGCCCTCCACTAGAGATGTTTGTGTGATGTTTTCTCCCATTCATGTTTTCTAGCTCCTATCCTTAACACCAGTTTTCCTTGCTGTTTACAGTAAGGAGTGCTCATCACCTTTCCTATGTAATAAGAAAAAAACCCTCTGGAAAACGTAAGGCCACATATGGTCTCACAAATAATGGTGAAGATGAAAAAAAAAATCCTCCTTGACCAGAACGAAAAGGCACTGAGCAGCTTTAAGCAGTGAATGCCGTATGTCAACCCCTCATGCCCCTAATAAGTCTGCATTTGATCGTGCGCTCTAAGTCCTTAAGCACATTGTAGAAACGGGGCAAATCCTCTTTTGGAATTTGCTGACTTAAAAAAAAAAAATGAAAAGCAACATAATTCCATTTATTTTAACATCATTAGATTCTGAAAAAGAAACCCTGATTGTATCGTGGGATAGTGTTATTGTTATTTATGTGATTACTGCTGCATTTTAACGCTTGACACGGCACGTTGCTGCTGAACCCCTTGAGTCTTCTGCTGTGGAGTTAGACAAGGAGATGAGAAGCATGTGAAGAGCTGGAGTGAGGCACAAAAAGCAGTTACTGCTTTGCACTTTTTCCCCCAGGAAAGTCTAATCTCCTTATTGTCCGAATAATGCCACTGAGCCTGGTTGGGGCAGGAAAGTTTCTGCTTCCTGTTCCTATATCCCTGAAGCATGGTACAGTGGTCACCTACATATCCCATCCTATCCTTTAGGATCACCAGAATGCTTCTGGAATTGGCTCCTAGCATTGCACTAAAAAAAAAACCAAAAACAAAACCAAAAACCCCAAACCAACAAACAGCCAAACTACCAACCAAAAATACAACCAACCAAGAAAAAACCCAACAAACTAGAAACCAACCAATGAACAGAAAACCCCTCAGGGCTCAAAGTCCTGTTGGGATGGGATTCCTCCTGCTGGTTCTGCCACACCATCTGAGCCAAAAGCTAACTCAGGCACAAGGAGCTTGTCCACAGGCAACCATACAGAATTCAGGCACTTCTCACATCCCACCTTCTCCTCTGGAACATCCCTCAAGTTAGTTCCTTACGCAGCTTTTTTTTAACCACTTCAATTATGAAGCTGAGTTGAGGCAGCTCTATTGGCCTAAGCAATCAGCCGGGAGAAAATAATGAAGATCTCCAGTAGTCCCTGTCTGATGTGTGTTTGCTTTCACCAGCAGGCATAGTGTCCTTTAAGTCCTATCAGAATTCCAGTTCTTACTGGTCCATTGGCTCCTTGGCTCTTTGTCAAGCCCTTCATCTTCAAAGCACTCCATCCCCTTTTGATGCCCGTGTCTTTATTTGCATTTGTAGCACCCAGAACAAGCTAGGCAAATGCGTTTAAAGTCCAACATATGCTTTGTAGAATTGCCAGATTGGGGAAAAAAAAAAAAAAAAGGTCAGGAAATGGAGAAATCCATGAAACCTTAACAAACATTAAACTCCTGACAAAAAAGAAGGTAAATTCATCCTCTGTTGACCTAGGTCACCTTTGAACAGACATAAGGTTCTTTATCAACTTGCCAATTCTCCCATTCTTTTAGAGAACAGGTTTGTGTTTTGTTGTGCTTTCTTTGCTTGTTTTTCTTTTAATCTTTGAGTAAATTGCAAAGCCTGAATTTGGCCATTGTAGAAACAGGTTCAAAGCTTCACAACTGACTTCTCACTTAATTCATAACCAAGCTGTCATCCTCTTGAAATTTATGCAACTCCTCATTTACCTTTTCTATCTTATGATGTAGATTTTCATCGTCACTTAGGCCTGTATTCTGACGTCCTTCCAATAATTTATTCCACTAATGCTCCCATTCATTTCAGTTTTCTTCAGTGGGAGTACAGTGCTTGCAAACATCTCCTCACAGATTCCTAACTATATACAAGCCAAACACTTTGATTGCCAACATGGCTCAAAGATGATGTAAAGGAACTGTTCACTCTGAGGGCAGCACACACCATGTTGCAAATGCTGCTGTAAAATAAAGCAAAAAGCAAAAAGCAAAAAGCAAGCACCTTCAGAAATCTCCTCTCCAGCAGCACTCAGTAGTTCTGGACATGCTCATCCTCACATGTCAGCACACACAAGAAGTACAGAGAGGTTAAAGAAGGTGTTGGGGCTGAGATGCTGTCTGCCTGGATGGAGATCATACCTTACAGAATTTACTCATGGAGTAAAATGGTATTTGGAGTAGCTGGAAACAGGAACAATTTAGTTGCTCTTTCCTGAAGTTTGTAAACCCTATTTCTATTAAAATGCGATTGTTTCTAAAAATGTGTAATATTTATCTAACATGTAATCATACAACACAACGAACAGTTACTTTTTGAATGTCTTTAACACTTGTTTTAGCTTCCACATTTGATCTTCACCCAAATTTCCTTTGATGCATTACCTTGAATAAAGTTCAATTATACCATTTTTCATGTAAATTTATACCGCAGCAAATAAAACAAAGATTTGAACAACTGAATCCTTCTCTCTGCAAACCAATTTGGAGCCACCACACAACATACACAGACATTTAACATTATTTGAAACCAATTATTCACACCATATTGACATAGTAACCAGAAAAATGGCGAGACGAGTGTCCTCGGTGTTTCTGTGCTGTGCTGATGAAGTGCCTGGCTCACCAAGAAGCTTTCTTCTAGAATTCACAGCTTACCCAAGAGCAGAGAATCAAGGGTTCAGGATGAATGCAAAGCAAAATGGTACAGCTGGTTTGTGTGAGCTTAGTGCAAGGACTGCTGTAAATTCATGTCTCCACAGGAAGAAGACGAGGCAGACCTTCTCAGACTTGAGCAGTACAGAAAACAATGAAGAGGAAAACAATAGTTACAAAGATAAGGTTGTTGGCGTGAAGAGAAGAGGGATAGGAAGCAGTGTGTCTAATTAGGATGAAATTATCTGGATCTATCTAGAGATTTAGTTTAAAAAAGACAATTAAACAATGCGTTCCACTGACAGGTTGTTCTGCCCTAACAGAAATGCAGGACACAGAAATGTGCAACTGCTTTCCCATGTATAGGTACAGAAACAATACAAAAGGTACTTTACCTTTGCTCATGCCTCCATGAGGAAGTTATTTGAAGGTTCCTTTGTTTCTTGTGTGCCAGCAGCTGTGAAACTGTAAAGAAAAACAGCGGTTGGGTTAATAATAAAGAAAGGTACAAGCAGTAGACTCCAAAGACTCAAGTTAAACATTCACTCTGGTTTGTCCTTGTGAGCAAACTCAGAGGGTCTGCTCTGCTGACTGCTGGCATCTTGAGAAAGAGGGGCCAGCTGACCTGCTGCTTGCCCAGCTACCTCCCTGTCCACAGCTCAGACCCACACGGCAGAAAGCTGAAGTCACCTGTGCACATCTAGGCTAGAGTTTCAAAAACAAGCAGCAGGAAATTCTCCCATGTAAGAAAAGTCCTTTGCAATTCAAATGGTACTTCAAATATTTACCCATGGGATTGGATTTAGAATTACCCACTGATATACAACTTCAGAATAAACAAGTTCAAGTTTATACTTACTCTATTTTATTTATTCAGTTTTATTGTTTGGTTTTTTTCTTCTTCTACAGAAAGTCTTTTGTTTCTATATTAGCATGAGACTATGGGAAAGACTTCCAGTCTACACAAGAAGGGCAATCTCCTTTTCTATCAGAGCCACGGAGCAGGCAGCATTACTTGTTAGTTCCTGCTAGGTAGATAACTGGGAAAAGGTGAGCACCAGGGTGTGGAGTGCAGCCTTCATCCCTGCTCTGCTGCTTCAGGACCTTTCTGAAAGTATACTAGCTACTGCTTTTCACTTTTCACAACATTACATTCAGGCTGTTCATTTAGGCACTTGAAGATGTATTTAGGCACTTAAAGATGAATTTAGGCCCTCTGAATTTCCAGGTATGGTTCTGTAGCATGTAAGGTCAGGAGCAGAGCAGAATGCAATCCCCACACAGGGACCCTGTGCGTTTCTGAACCTTACAGATGAAATGAACCTGTAACAGAATACCAAACCAACAACAAAATGTCAGGACTAGAAGAGAAATGAGTTGGTGCAAGGTGGAATGAGGTCTCTCCAGCTCATGCAGTCAGTCACCAACAGGAGTCAGTTGTGCTAACTCACATTAATCTTGGTTTTGCTGCATCAATCTCACCTGATCTCATCTTTTGATACAACAATGGAGGCTCATTTCTCCTGGTGACATCTCTGTTCTCCAGAACTGTGCTGAGGTAGCAGGACTATGACTCGGGAGAGATGAGCACCTCAGCTACTCCTCACTCGACCACTAAGCAGCTATACAACTTGGAGCAAAATGCCCTTTGCCTGTCTGGTCTATTTAGACTCCGGGCTCTTTGAGGTAAGACCAGTGTCTGACTGGATATTTGTACAGCACCTAATACAATAGAAATCCAGTCTCAGTTTGGTACTTCTGTAATAGAAATTAATAACAATAACTAGACTTGACTGCTTGACAAAAAGCAAATAGTTTGGAAAAAGCTGTCTTAAATCTTTCTATCCCACTTCCCCAGACCAAAAAAAAAAAAAGAAAAAAAAAATCTACAAATGTTATTTCTTTTGGCAGCTGAAACCCAATCCTACCTTGGTTAGCATAACAGAGAGAACAGGAAACACTGCGAAAGAATTTTTCATTCCCTGGGACATCTTTGATCTACACCCCCCAGCCCCCCTTTTCCTATCAGGTAATTTTCAAATCTTGATGTTTCCAGTTAGTCTACGTATCTTCTTGTTTTGTCTACTTCGGTCAAGCGTTATTTAACTTCCATTTAATGGATGAAAAACTGCTCTGCGTTTAGACTTTGCTGTTGTACAAGTCGGAACCTGAGAACTTCAGAATCCCAAAAGGGAATACAGCTAAAATTCACAGCCCTTGCTGGTGGAAAACCAATCATGACTTTGCTTTAACACAGACAAGGTGCATTCATACGTTAGACAAATGCTAAACAAATAATTTAATCATTTTCTGTTGCAGCCACCACTTTTTGTCACTTAGAGTTAGTGTCTCAGTTCAACTTTCCAACATATGGAGGAAATTTTTCCACCATTATACATCTTGATTTATGCTCGTCTAAAATGTGCAAAGCTCAAAACAAATTAATGTCTGTTTAATATTTGGGGTTCTGAAGGAATGTGTTTACCCTTATTTCAGTCCCACATGGAATGCAAGACTGTATCTCATGTGGGCAAGCTTTTGACAATAAAACAAGTAATAATTAAAATATGCACGACCCTCAAAGGGCTTAATTACCACACACTGCTGAGTGCAGCCTCGAGCCTGTAGCCAAGACAAGTCTGCAACACTACAAAGCAGGAGATGACAACACACGCGAGATAAAAATAAAAACAAGATCATCTTGGACTAGATAATACAGCATCTCCTTTGCCTGCAGATGAACGTTCCCGACACACAAGCTGGAGCTTCAGCAGCATGTGCAAAGCATACCCCTTGGAACCAGAGCAGCTGCACATGTACTGTCTTTTCTGCCTCGGCTCTTCTTGCTTTGAACCAATCGCTGTTTGACCTGCCTGACGACTGTAGCATGCTGTGTTTCTTTTTAGCCTTTTTAGCCTCAGATGGTTCTTCATTTTCTACTCTGCTATCTTCTTTACTTCAGCTGCCACTGGCATCATCTGCACCTTCAAGTTACTAGTCAAAAAGTTCCTCAGAAGTCAACAGGAGTGAAGGCAGAAATTACTGCCTGCTGCAGAAATTACTCTGACTGTTCAAATAGTTCCACGACCATCTTGCAACTGCTCCTGGTCCAATAGACTCAACAGTGACCGTGATGGGTTGAGCTGCAGCAACGGCAAGAGTGTCTGTCATGCCTCCGATGGAAGATGTCATCTACCGTCTACTTCAAGGTAGGCTCAAAAAACATCTGTTCCCTAGGAGGGATTTAGATCTTGATTAACAAAATATCCTACTCCTTGCATCCCACTCTGTAGTAAGAAAACTTAGACCCATTTTATGGTGAGCAAAACTGGGGTGCAGAGGCAACAAATGACTTCAATCAGTATAATTCTACTTCACTAAAAAGGAAGTCAAGCAACATACAATCCAACAGGGAATTTTCAATTAACTTATTTTTTCACTCATGCCTACACCAATGTTGGTGTCAGGAGATTGCTGTTGTGTTAGTCCTCAGTGGAATAGGAGATGTATCCATAAATCCTTGTACCCAGTCCTATACTACATAAGGCCCCATTATATACATTTTTTTCTTTCCAGACCATAACATACCTAATATTTACATATTGTGCATGCCTCTAATTTTCTCATAGAATGACTAGCAGTAATTGTCCTTGGTAATAATGAAGAAGCATTGCTTGCACTGGCAAATCGTGGATGATCATCACGAGTGGTTTTGTCACAGATTCCTTTAGCTGTCTGTAGTTGGAAGCCACTGGGCCAGGTACAGACTTGCTTACATGATTATTAGCTCCTGACTGCAGCCCTGCTGAGCCTGAAAGATGCCAAGGGAACTGAATTTAGATGAAGTCTTTTGTGTCTTTCTTTTCCCTCTCTCCTTGTCCTTCTTTACCCAGAGATGGCCAACACTGCTCCTTCCTTCTCTGAGAAAAGTTATGATAGAAGCTACAAAAAGCGAACATAGAATTTCCCTCCTCTTTATGGCTTGAAAGTGTGAAAATCCAGGGGTACTTTTATTATTATTCCATGTTATAATAACCTGCACATGGAGGTAGATTCTAGGCCATTATTGACTTCATTGGTCCTGAAACAGGGACATTGCTCAGAGCTCCATTTACAAAATGTATATACCACTGCTCTGCACTCTTGCTTCCAGCTATTTATACCTCCCCAGTGCCTTGGAGCAAACAGCTGGGGAATGAGTTAGGGACTCAATGGCACTCGTAGGACTCAATGGCACTATGCTTTTCTTTTCCATTTTTTCCCTTTTAGAAATTGAATTCTTTTCAGCATTAGCAGAATAAGGCAGGCAAACAAAGTGTACACAGAACAAGACAGTACAAAGGCAGTCGATACCACCAGCCTGATGGTGCTTGTTTGTCACCACAAGTACAGCTGCTGTGGAGATGTGTGGCCTAAATAGGAGCTTGTGCCTTGAGGATCAATGTGCACTGACTATGCACCGACCTTTAAGTGTGTGTAATGGGCTGTGCCTGGCAATGACCCACCTTTTTTCCAAGCCCTTTTTGTTGGGGGGGTGGTTGCTAAAGGGATTTATACAGGCTGGAACTGCTCTTATGTGGTGACTCTGTCTCATCCTGTGCAAGAGCCAAGGACACGTTAAGTTCATTCCTACTTATCTAGCAGAAGGATGGAAGAAGAAACTAGAGACTGTGACTTCCATTGTTGCAGGATATAACAAGAGAAGGATGGACTTGCTGCAAACAGAGGAAATTAAGTGGAGCTGTGTGCCCTTTTGGGTTTTTTTTTCATCTTAAAGCGTTCATTTGCAACCTTCTCAGAAATATTTTCTGCCATTCTCAAACACAAACCTCTCTTTGGGCTTTCAAGGCTGTGAGAGAAAGGGAGGAGATCAGAAAGAAGATGTAGCAGTTTTGAATTGTTTTTACATGAAGTAATAAGCCTTGAAAATATAATCACTTACTTTCTTTGCTTTACAGCATTTCTAGGATAAGATCACAGACCCTTCTAATGCACAGCACCACTGTCCTGCAGGTCCCAGTGTTTCATGGGAGCTTGCACACACTATGCTTCTGGGCCAGTAGTCCTCTCCCCTCAACTGGTAGGTGTCTCAGCTGGAAATCTGGGTGCTCTTAAAGAGGCAGCAGTGGAACCTGCTGTGATGGGAACCCTGGCAGACAAACAAAAAAAATACAGTAGCTAAAACACTAGAAGGATAAATGGATTTGTTCTCAGTGAATGCTTTCTGAAAGGGACCCAGACCCCTTAAAGGCTGAGTAAGCCCTGGAACTGGGAACAGGCTTTATCAGCAGATGCTTTTCCATATGGTGTTCCGAGGCAATAAGGGCCTCTGGCAGCACTGAAGGGAAAGGCCAGGGAAGAGTTCTTAGGAACATGGAAGGCGGAGGGTGTGTGAGAGGCAGAGCAGCCCTCGGACAGCCTGAGTGGGCTCCAAAGCCAAGTCCCGGGGAGCAGCTCTGTGGTCTCGGTCAGTGAGAAGGCATCAAGGTCACCGCCATCCCCTGCTCAGGGCGAGGCAGAGTTCAGACAGGGACTGCAAGTGGATGGCTTTGAGTTATTTGGAGCTACAATGCCAGCCTCCTGCTCCAGCAGGGTCACCCAGATCAGGTCACCCAGCATTGCATTGTCTGTGTGGGTTTGGAGTCTCTCCAGAGAAGGAGACTCCACAACTTCTCTGGGCAGCCTGGGACAGTCTCTGTCACCCTCACACCAGAGTCTGTCCTCATGGTCTGGTTCTCTTCCTGCCCAGGTTCTGATATATTTTCTTTAGTGATTTTTGAAGTCAAGGAGTGAAGAGGGGCAGTGCAAACACCATCACCAATAGAGTGGGTTTTTTCCAGGGCTGAACCCATGTAGGAATTAATAACTCAGAATATGGTCACCTTGTCATTATTGTAATGCCAGAGAACGTGGTGGTTTGACCACTTCCCTTCATCCTTTCCACTCCTTTCCAGCAGGATTTAAGAGAGAACAACTGACAGAAAAATTGAGAATTTGAGAAGGTCATTGGAAAAAAAAAAAAAAAAAAGAAAGAAAAAAAGTTGGCATGCCTGTACAAATAATAAGACTTAATGATTTTTATTTCCAATTTCATCTTCGTGCTTTCTTACGGAAACAGTCTATTTTGGGGTGATGGTTCTTAATTAAAAAACAAAACAAAACACCCCAAAAAACACAACAAAACAAAGCAAAACAATTAGTGGAATGAAACAGGAATGACAAACTGTGCTGCATTGTCAGATCCTTTTATGCAACTATTCTAGTAGCCTTAATGAGTTGTAGACATGTTTTTTCTTGCCTGGACCTTCCTGGCTTTCAAAGTGCCAGTATAGGAATTGTTATTTTGAAAAGCAACGCAATAAAATTTTATTAGACAGAACAGGCTGGTTCTGTCCTGGTATGGACCAATTGCAGCGGAGGCTGGAGGAAGCGACATGCCAAGCACAATAAGGAGAGAAGCGCTGGAATGTGACATTGGTATTTGTCTCCGATTGATTCTTCACCTTGGAGGAAAGATTTTACACTGCAGGAAACTCTTTCCTCTTATTCATTGACAACTGGGAAATAATAGAGTTGTTCATCAAACGGTTGTCGTAAAAGACAAAAATATCTCTGAACCCCTCCGGCAGCCCCTCGGCAGCCCAAGGAAAGACCTCGTTGCTAATCCTGCTGGCTCCCCTGCCAAGCCAGGACTCTTCTCTGGGCTGCAGTTTCTGGTGCTTTGGTTAAGCTCGTTTCAAACATTCTGAGAGATGTGGTGTCTGTCGGGTTCTCTCTGCAGACTGTTGCAGCCTAAGGAATCATGGTTTCAGAAAGTTCTCCCTGCTCTCTAGGGTTTCCTTGACTTTGTCCCATGAGTTCTAGCTGTATTTCACATGCCCCACTCTGAGATCGCTGAGGTTACATGGGGTAGAACAAGGCGTGCAAACTACTGAGACCATTTTACTTCCATTCAGTGTCTTGGGCTCAAAGTCTTTATCGGTGATGACCTCTGAATGCTGTCCAATCTGATGATGTTATTTCTGTGTAATACGACCAAGAACTAAAATAATCTCCCCTCTTTACAAACAGTTGTTGAGATCTTGCCTTTTTCTTTCACCTGCATTCTTTTAACTTGTTTTTCTCATTCTTTGGCCTATGTAGTGGATGGAAAATGCCGTATATTAGTAAATTCCTTGTCTGTACAGAGTAGTGTTAGCCTGAAAAACCAGGCCTGAAGCCCGGGGTCAGTGCCAGGTTTCACCTGACTGCAGCCAACTGTGGTGTTCACCTACATATAAAACCGCAAATTATATTTACCTGCTGTGAAAAGGCAACACTGAGTAGCTAAATTCATTTTTTATAAGTACTATAAATGCTGTTTACATAATACATCAAGATAAACAGATTCGTAGGTGCGACTGTAACATGATCTTGTAAATTGACCATTCTCTGAAGGTTTTATGTTGGTTTTTGGTTTGTTTTATATTTAAACAAGGATATAGCACAGCCCAGTAACTTTCCTCTGACTGGCAGGAGGCTGGAGGACAGCACAGCACTGAGGCAGAGCTGCCACCTCTTCACAAGCCAGAAAACTCCAGTAGGTGAGAGCACATAGAGTCGTGTTTGTCAGAGATACCTGACAAAGTATTTCTACAGGCCAAGCTTGATACCTATGTGGTTCACAAGAAAGGGTAAATTAGGGCTTTTTCACACTTATAAGTGGAGGATACAAACCCTAAACTTGTGTCACTGAATGAGTGCTTAAGAATTACTTGCAGAGATCTGAAGAAATTGTTTTCTAAACTTAACATCACCTCAGCCGTTGTGTTTCTAATAAAAGTCATTACAAACAACCCAAACCAAAATATTGTCTAGAAGAGCATATTTATAACCTCTCATTTATAGTAACTGCCACTTCAATAGAAGTCACGGCTGAGAAACTAGAAAGGTTTAATTTTTTCTTTGGAACCAAATATGTTTGACTTGACAATCATAATCAAACCGTTTTTCTTATCAAAACAGAACACGCCCGTAAGGTTGTAAAAGTCAGTGGTGAAAAATGAAATGTGGGTGGGGAAAACAGTTTTCTTGTGAAGTGGAGGAGATTATTCAACTGTATTATGGGAATCAGCATGACCTGAGTTTCCTCACTGAGGTTGAAATAGCTTCTGTACATCTTGAACGTGCATTTCTGAGAGGTATGAGAGAGCTGAAGACTGTTGCCCAGGGATGTCGTTTTTGATTAAAGAGTGGGTTAGGCCAAAACCACAGATCCCAAAACCTCTTAAACTTTCCCAAAATGTAACTCCTAATCTGAATTTAACATCTGTCTCTGTAATGAGCTGAACAAAAGCTTGACCTCTAACACCAATGAACTCTGGAAAAGTTCAGTTTCCCGTCTGAAGCTGGTTTTCCTCCCACCAGATGAGCTATTCCAGGAAATAAAGTATTTGGTACATTGATAAATCCACAAATAATACTTCTAGGTGTTCTATATACAGGCTAGTCGATGCCAAAATGTTATATTCAGCTACTTCCAGATGATATCTATTTAGTGAATAGACATGTGCGAGACCTCATACACCTAAAAGAATTAAGAGCAGTGGAAACTATTTGAAGAATTGCAGGTGAGGCATTTCATTGTGCCCAGGGGTATTTATGACCTGGTTTTAATAATGAAGACGGTGTTTTCACAAGGTCACTCACAGCATTCAAATCTGTCCCAAGAAATGCAGCTAGCAAATAGTTGGGATGAGGGAGAGAAACCATAGAAACAATATTATTTTCTGCTTAGTGCTGCAGATAAAATAACCTGGCTCTCAAAATGCAGATATCCAAGGAGTGATTAAGGATCACAGGGATGCTGCATCCCCAGTAGATCCAAAACCTTTGTCTCGGGGAAATGAGGTGTGACACATTCACGATAGGAAGGTTCTTCAGAAAAACCGAGATCTGTCATGCAGTAATGTCTCTGGGAAATGTCTGAGCTGTCACTCAGGGTGCAGATGCATTGAGCTGGTGTCCAGGATGGATGCAGACAGAAACACTGTGCTGCTCAGCACCCTTCAAGTACCCCCAGTAACACACAGAGCAGTGCTCCACAGCCAAGCAAAAGGTTCGTTTTAGCAACCAAGAATAAGTGAATAAATAAGTGATATGAAACAAGCCCGTTATGCTTCTGTGTTGGCAAGGCAGTTAAAGAGTACAAAGATTTAAGTCTACCGTATGTCACAGACAGACACCACTGAATAGAAATAAACCGTGCACAGTGTAGCCTCTCTGAGCCCTGAAATAGCAGTTCTTTGAGCCCTGAAATAGCAATTCTTTGTGCCACTAATTAACTGTGGAAATATCCTGAGGTGAGCGAAATGACTAACTCATTATGCATGAACCAGGGAATAAGCTTTACCAGCTCCATTATTTACTACTCCATAGTTAAACTCTTGTTAAATTGAGTAAGAAGTGCTGCATCCTAATGGAGCAGGGACAATGGGAGTGAAGATGGTTCTGGAGGAAGCTCCAGATGCAGCTGGTGCTGCCTGGCTGCTTCACGAGCGTGTCCTACCTGCGTTAATGATACACAGTGACTAATCCCCGGGTCAGAAATGCACGACGATTTCCATCCTGTAATTGCACAATAAGACACACCAGGCTGTGCCTTTCTAGAGGATTATTACACTCCACTGAAATTTGAAGTCGTTCGGCCTTTGGCCTCCCAGAAGCACCCAAAGCTCTCAATAATCTCCAGGGCTCTGCTCCCTGTTGTGTCTTTCTCAGACGAATGGAAAACACATTTCCACTTCAAACTAATCCCCATTAAACAGCACTGAAACCATGTGAACCCTTGAGCTGATTATAATAATAATAATAATAATAATAAAGAATGTATTTAGAAGCAAATTAGTCTTGTAACTCAGGCCCTGTAATACCATTCTGTGAAAACCACTGCTGGACAGCTGTGATTAGCTGCTTTCTAAATGCTTTCCTGGGCTTGAGTGACAACCAGCACATTTCACTCAAGCACAGAGATGATCCCAGCCCTCTGTAAGCAGTCCAAGTCTTAACCTATATTGGTGGGGGGCTTTTCAGCCCAGTGAAACTACACAGAATTATGCTTTGTAGTGAAAGGGAGAGCCACTTGTGTGCCAGCAAGCTAATCCGGAGAAGGGAGCTCTTCCTTGCTCACCCATGCACTGCTAGCTTTTAATTAAGCACCTTAAATGCAAAGTGTGTGCTCTATTTCCTTAGCAAAATGTTGCGAGTAAGACCTTCAGCTTTGGGTTCCTTGTAAGTGAGGCCCCTCTAAGCTGTTTCTACTGGATGATGTATAAAGCCCTTTTGGATAAAGAGCATTTTTCCTGGGCTGCCTTCCATATTGCATTGATACCTCAGCAGATGATTCCTCACCATCTGTCAAGTGGCCTGTCTAGCCCACGGCTACAGTCTCTGGCTCCAAGAGGCAAAGGGTTCATAGAATCATAGAATCATAGATAGAAGCATAGAATAATAGAATGGTAGAGGTTGGAAGGGACCTCTGGAGATAAGCAAGTCCAACCCCCCTGCCAGAGCAGGACCATCCAGCACATGCTGCTCAGGAACGCATCCGTATGGGTTTTGAAAGTCTCCAGAGAAGGAGACCCCACAACCTCTCTGGGCAGCCTGTTCCAGGCTCCATCACCCTCACAGTGAAGAAGTTCCTCTTCATGTTGAGGTGGAACCTTCTATGCTCAAGTTTATACCCATTGTTCCTTGTCCTATTGCTGGGCGCTACAGAGAAGAGATTGGCTCCTTCCACTTGACACCCACCCTTCAGGTATTTATAGACATTAATAAGGTCCCTTCTCAGTCTTCTTCTCTCAAGACTAAACAGCCCCAGTTCCCTTAGTATTTCTTCATATGGGTGATGCCAAGTGCCTTGATCATCCTCGTTTGCTGTAGGTTGTTGTGGTACACCTTGTCAACGCGTTGTTGTTCTTCAGGGAAGTACATTTCCCCCGATCCCTGCAGCGCTGGGTTCCTGCAGTGAGCGTTTTCAGATTAGTGTCTCCAGCTGTGGAGTTTGCTCACATTTGGAACATGGTGTAAAGCTGGTGCTTCTCGCCAAGCATTGTTTTGAACATCACTTGTGAGGGCTGGGTTTTGTTTTGGACCGGTCTTTTTGTGTTGCTGTTTTTGTGAGTTAAGGGCTTTGCATGGAAAATTGCTTTGTGAGATTGCTGTTCTGCTCCCATTTGAGCTAATGTGGTGCTTATTTTTAATCCTCCATTCTGTACTCCAGTCTCGGTGCACTGGTTACATCCAGAGATCATTTAAGATGTGCAAACGTCTTAACAGCCTCTTCCAAAGCCCTCTGAGGCTTTCTTTTTTCTTCAGTAGACTTTGATTTGGTCATAAATAAATAACCAGGAAATTTTAATTATTTTAACCTTTGTCCTTTCTTGCACCGACTATTTTCCTTGCATTTTTTACCTCACATCTATATTTAAAAATGCAAATTCTTCAGATTAAGATTCATGCCTCTAACTTTTCTCTCTTTAGCTTTTACAAATTTTGGTTTACTACTTCTACCCACCTTAAATGGCTTAGAAGCAGATTTGTTGTGTAAGTGAAAATGCTGCCAGTATTAATTTTTGTCCCCAAAACAAAATGGGGGTCTTTGCAGAAAACCCATTAAGAATGTAGGGGATAAATCTCTTGATGGGTTGTGTTATGTTTTCCCTTGATTTGTGATGTGATGCCTTTACCCAGATACTGGCTCAGAGGATGGACAGTATGTCCTCACTCCTGCCCTAGCCTCAGGTTACAGCAGGACAAGGCTGTGGTTGAGGATGGTTTGTGCTCTCCTTGCTGAGGACATAAGAGAACTGTAGCAATCTCCTGTGACCCATGGAAGATGTTCTGGAGACCTTTTGCTGGTGTGTTCTCTGACGTTACAAAGTCAGGGCTTCATATGACCGCATGTAACCACTTCCACTCCTATCACTTTTGCCTGTTCCTCTGCCCATTTCTTACTGGGCGGTGATTACCAGAAAGATGCTTTATGTGCCATGAAGCCTTTGAGGTGCTCGGAGAGCAGCAATCAAAGAAAAAGGATAAAGGAATGCAGAGTTCAGTCTGACTCACCTGCCCTGTTCATCCCAGAGCTCTGGCCATTCCTACAGTGGGACAATGCTCTGTATTTCCTGTCCTTCCACCCAGGGTACTTCTCCACTGACCAAACACTGGGTTGCATTGTCCTGGGTATTGTAGCAAAGCACTGCCAGATATTTTACAGTGTCTTCATTCATCCTGTAAATAGGAAAATGGATTACATTGTGTCATGTTACCTTCAGACTATGCTTAGCCTTCCCTGGGGCAAAGAAGAGTACTTTTATTCTTCTAAGCTGTCCTCTTGTGGGAAAAAAAAAAAAAAAAAAAGAGTTTCCATCTCCAGAAAGTCTGTGTGGGTCACAGTCTGCTTTGCAGTGGATAAATTCAGATCATACTCAGCAGTATACCCTGCAGCTACACTGAGGCCAGTTACTTGGTTTTTAATGGCTTTTATTATGGTCTTAGTTGGCCTGAACAGGAATAGTTAGCAAATAATAGTTAAAATTCAAACAGCCATTAAAGTCTGGTCCTGACAAGATGCAACTACTCTGTTACTAATGGACTTTTCCCCCACAAGGACACATTTGTTAAAGGAAAATGTTTGGAATATTTGGCTGGTTGACAGTGGAAAAAAGGAGAGAGCAAATTCTAGAGTTCTTAGGAAGCTGTGGTGGCAGCATCCAGTCTGCACACATCAGCAAGATCCACTGATCAAGAGAGGCAGCATTCTCCTCAGGAAAGTGTTACACGAGTTATTTTTAAACAGATTTGCACTCGAACATCCCCATTAACTTGGTGGAGAATGCTCAGAGGAGAAGCTTCTTGAAGATCCAGAAATAACGTTGGACCAGTCAATAAGCAAAATAAAGCCTTTAGTTGCTATTGAAGCCTGGAGGAGTTCAGCGCTGGTCTGGTACAACTGTAATATTCTGTATTGTCTATGTTAAGAGGAGCAATCAAGCCGGAAAGACTCAAGGGTCTAGAAGTTCGAGCCCTGCGAGACAACGTGTAGAGCAGTATGTGATGTGGCAAACACCATAACCAGCATTTAGGACAAAAGTTGCCAGGATTTGCATCCTTTTCAAGGAGGCAGAAGCATCTGCATGGATTGAAGCCCATGGGTAGAGATCATGTGATTTCAGTCCTTCATTTGGGAACTTTAAGCAAGTGGTTATTTTGCATCAAAACACTGTTGATTCTTTGTTTGGCCCTGGATTTACTTCCTGTAGTTCTGGGTGTGTAAATGTTTAGTATACAAACTTACTGAATGGATTGGCACATGGAGCCCTCCCATTAATGAGCAAATGGGTTTCATTCATAAGTATCCCTCACCTAAAATGCCAATACAAAGACATATCCCAGAGGTGATAATATTCAGAATTTTCCATCTGACCCACCAGGCCATTCAGAAGATCTTTCCAGCTATTCAGAAACCTTCATTGTGTGAAGTGCATAAAGGACTGGAAGCAGTGGGAATGGAAGACGTGTCACGTACTACAGGATGTCACTTTTGTTCAGCTCAGATGCAACTGCAAATAACATAAGCAACTTGGTTTAAAGTTGCAGTTACAAAAGAGGAAAAAAACCCAAACCCAACAAACTAAGAATAATTACACTATTTTGTTTCTAATTAGATGCAGGGGCCAGAAATCACTCCAGAGCTACTCTTTAAATGGTATTTGCAAGCTCTCTTTACCACATGGGCTACTAAAAGGTTGTTAAAACCTCCTGACCCTCCTCTGCCTCTTTATAGTAAATGTACTCTCAATGCCTGTGATTTTTTCACATCTTTTAATGAAGTTTTCTACTCATTGCTCTTGCACTTCTAGTTCATCTCTCCAGATCGCCAAGCCTGGACTTTTTTCCTGCCATACCATTTCTGGTTTAACCTCTCAGCAGCTGCAGAAGAACATGCAGTTGCCGTGTGCTGTTTCAGCATGGTGGTACTTGGTACAAAACACCTCAGGCTCTCTCCTGCCTATTAGAGCTCTCCAACATGCCACATCTTGTCTGCAAACACTGATCTAAATATGTTATTAATAAGATACTCCTTCCCAAATTTCCCAGAGTGTTAGAGCAGAAGCTGAACTCTCTTATCCTTTTTCTCCTCTCAGCGTATACATTCAAGATTTCTCCAAGGAAGCTGAATGTGTCCCTTCCAGATGAGAACCTGGTAGGTACCTGGCTGACACTTGAAATATCGTTCCCTACATTTCAGCCAAGTTGAATGCGACTGAAAGCTCATTAAGCAATTTAGTATCAATATACATGAGAACAGATCTGCCCGGACTTCAAATAATAGCAGCCACTTGCCTAATCCTTCATTTGTCTGTGTTCCTTTATAGATTTTGTGTCACTCAACACTGATTAATCCACAGACATTGGTGCATACAATTAACTATTTAACAAGGCATTTGTAAAGAATGATCAGGTCCCGCGAGCCAAGAACACTTTTTTTCTTCTGTATTCTGTACCGTGCCTGCCCGTATTGCCTTGGTGTGAGCAATGAATGACAATAAAAACATCTGGTGTGGCTTTATGCATTTTGTTTAATGTCAGTTGAAGGAATACAGATAAAATTCAACCACGAAAGACCACACTCATGCTTTGTATTTCTCCTCCTTTAACTTCCCCATGATGAAATGTATGTTAAGAAGAGGGAGAAACCTTCATTCTCACCTATAAAAGTTGCAGCTGTTTTCCTGTTTTTATAGAAAGCAGTGTGCAGATTTACTATAAAAGAGTAAATGCTCTACAGCAAAGCACTGTTCACCTTGAGGGATGATGTCAGAGCCATAAATAACACTGCAGGAATAGAGATATGTCCTTAAAGGCCCACTAAGAGTGATGTGAGAAGGAAGTGAAAAATAGGCAAACGAGTGAGGTCTGCACAGCCTGCACATGCTGAGCATCCCTTGGATATAACATCGCAGAGTAACGGGCACTGCACACATGTGTGGTGTAGGGAGGTGGAGGAAGAAGGCTGGTGGTCCTGTGGCCACGCTGTCCAGTCTCTGAGTTTGTCCATTCAAACTGGCAAGTAATATTAATAGAGTATTAATCATTTATTATTAATTTACTATCCAAAGATTGTTGTTGAAAGACACAGAATGTCTAATGCTTGTTTTCCTTTTATTTTTAATAAAGGAGTGAAAAATTTGTAGGATGAGATCTAAAGAGTGGTACTAGTACCAGCTATCGATGAGTACATAAGGTGTAGTTTTTCAGACCATAAGCACACTAAATAATTGGTAAATCCAAACAGAATCAGCTCGTTCTAGTGTATTGTTCTCCCCTTTTTGTCTTCAAAACTGTTTAATTTTGGAGAAACTTGATAGGCTTCCATTTACTGATAATGACTACAGAAAAGCAGCACAAGTATTTGGAGACAAAAATCAAAAGAGTTAAGATGCAAAATGAGTTTCAGCAAACTGGTGATATGAAACTCAATCGTTAGTTATTCTAGAAATACTGGAGAAGAAAAGGAAACAACATGGTTTCTTCTTTGGAAGTCAGTTGTGCATTCTTAATGCTTTCCAAAGAAGCATTTCAAAGGTTTCAATAGTTAGTTAAAGAACTAGCAGTGCATTTTCAAACCAGATTGGTTCAAAGACTGATCACAAGGAGCCCCACAGTTACATTCGTGTCTCATGTGTTACCCTGTGAAGGAGACACTCTCTCCTTCCATCTCTTACACTAACTTTGATCGTCTTTAGTTTAATGAATATATTTGTATGTGGTAGTTTAGGTCGATTTGCATCCCCTATCAGGAGAAGACCAGTAAGCAGTTAATAGTAAACAGGTTAATGGTTAACAAGAGCAAGTGACCTTGGGAAACCTTCGCTGACTCTTAGCCGCTTCGGTTGGACAATTCTCCCTGAAGCCAGTGCTTGACAGTATAACATGCCAACAAAGTATGTTGTATGTGCCTTAGGAAGAAATAAAAGATCCTTTTTTAACAGCTCCTAGGTGCAGATTCTCTGGCTCAGAAGAAGGACATGCTCACAAAATGAGCCCTCTTTTTCCTCCATCTGTCCCACCACTGGCACCATCCAAGATGGCTGAAGCTTCTCTGCTTCTCATCTGCCTCCAGAGCCAGCCTGCATCCTCTCTGGTATCTGCAGCTCTGGCAAGATTTGGTTGCTTAGAGAAGTCCAGAAGGGAAAGCAGCGGGGAAGGGAGAGGGTAAAAAGCTGCGTTCTGTTCCTAAAAACCAGCAACGTAGTCAGAGGAGGTAAGTTCTCTCAACATGGCTTCCAAATGGCATCATCGGTTCATTCTTGTGGTTTTAGCTTGAAAACGCTTGCCATTGCACTCTGAGCAGAACAGCTGTCTACCAAATGCTCCAAATGCCTCAAATTAGCTACCCAAGAGCACCCATCAGAAGGGAACGGTTCTGCTGGCACTCAGGAACATCAGGCTTTTATGACATGTCATTCTTTGCTCTGTCCTCATACAACCTCGCATTGTTTCCCAGGCAGGGCATATCTTCTGAATTAGAGAGAGATTCGTTATTGGGAAAATATGGAGGCTCTAGTAATTGTACTCGCTTGTGTAACCTTTGCTTAAGTTGGATCGCACTTCTTTAACACCAACGGTGGCATATTTTTCCTCTAAGGCAATGGAAAGAGAAGAGTGTCAGGGCAGAAAGGAGAGGGATCTTCAGTGCTGATTTGACATTTTTTGTTATATAGTTGGTACAAACTTTTTAATGAGGGGAATAAAAAGAAAACTACCTTCCAAAGTTTTCTACAACTGTAGCTCTGATATCAGTGCAGCAAGGGGCTCCAGGTTTCCCATGACAGCTACATTTCTGGGTAATGACCAACGTGTTCAGAATTGGATCTCTCCTTCCTTAGCATGGTCCCATGGTAGCTTTGGTGAGCCAAAAAGATACTCAGGTCATCGCAATATATAGAGCAATCTGGGTTATCAGCCCAAGATGCTGCTGATTTCCAGAATTGTGTTACCATGGTAATGTGTCCTTTGCATGCTAAGGCAGCATCTTGCTTGGAAGAGCAAAATGAAGGGCATCACTCGCCAGTGTTTAGCTATTGGCATCAGAAGTGAAGCCAGGATGACGTGCAAAGGCCTTGCGGAAAAAGAACCCTCAGGACATTCACTTTGAGTTATTTCTTATGCTTTTGTTTGGTTTAGCATCTACTGGCCTTTAAGGGTTTGGGGTGTTTTGTTTTCTGCTAAACATAAATGGAAAAATGGCCTCTTCCTTTGGGCAAGGGAGCCAAACTCTCTACTGGTAAAAAGAAGTGTTTTCTTTATTTAAATCTCGTATCTTTCAAAACAACAGAGTGGTCTTATATGTGTAATTGACACATGTTCATTATAGAAAGTGCTTCTAGAAAAGCTGGAAAGTTGTTCAGCACTATTATCTTTTAAGCATGCTCCTTTCCAGCAGACATCCCACAGGTCTGGAATCCTTCACTCTTCTCTTGTCTTTTGATGGACCCCAGTGTGGTTCCCACTCTAGCACTGGGCTCAGTGGGGAGTTCCGCTCCTATAGAACAGCTCCTGTTTCTTACCATGAACCCTGCCAGCATCTTAAAGAAAAGTCACGTAGGGGAGATTTAAATCATGGAAGTGAGGTTTGTTTCAAGTGTAAATTCATTAGTGATCCGCTCAAGCCCTGTGTGATACAATAATTTCTAGCTAGCTTAAAAAAATATATCATGCCAATATTCTATTTAAAGAGACTTATTATGCACATGTTTTCCTAATCCACTAAATTTGTGATGACAGTATCTCTTATCCTTTTATTTGTACAAGGCATAGGAAGAGTCCTTATTCATCATAGAAGCTTATAGGCACTAAATAATCATAATAATAATAATAATAATAATAATAATGGTAGTAATTCATGGCCCATAGTAATGAGTTTCATGAGTTGGATGCTTTCAAAAAGCTTCCTTTCCTTGCTGCCCTTAAGTTTGTGAGAGACTTATTTTAATATTATCACTTGGGGTGAATAAGAGCTAACTTTTGTAGGTTCAACACTTCCAGTCTCTCTGTCTTCGCTGCCAAAAGTTTTGCATTGATTCAGAATAGACAAAGGCTATATATGAGAAAGATCTGCAATTCAAATGCATTTTTCTTTGTGGGATAGCTGCACAAAGTTTGTTTGTGTATGCAGATCCAGTGCCCAGCTTGTCTGTTCACAGCTTCTTCAGAATATAAAGTCTTTGTGACCCGCTGATCTGATGAGCTGCAAAACATAGACAAGGGAATTTTGCCCAGTAATTTGTGCTTTTAGTAACTTATGTTTTAGCTGCACATCTTCAGAAACACAGGCAATATTCATTTGCCTTCAGAAACACAGGAAATACTGGATTTAAAGATATATTCCGTACTAATTTATTTCACTCTCTTCACAAATATTTGTCCAGGCAAGTGTTTCCTGCACAAGAGCTAAAAAAGTTATTTCCTAAGATCCTCGATTGTGACAAATATTTCCAGTTCTTCAGTCATCTGATCAGTGCTTTAGTAACTTTGTAGATAAGCTGGTGAGGTAATGAATGATCTCATCTACTTTAAACTTGAGGTGATTGCAGCTGAATCTAAACTCTTTACTTAAATGAAGTGAAGCATTTGTAGAACAGAGGGTTTCTTAGTGCAGAATACAGACATCTCTTCAACCTTCATCAGAGAGCTTTTTAAAAAGGCTGCCAGTCACTACATGTCTGAGAAATGATGATGAAAAAGGGGAAAACAACTGCCTCAACCACATCCATGACCCACTGGTGGAATGGCAGAAAAGATCACAGTGTCCTTGCCTTCCCATCCTGAGCTCTATCTGTTCGGTCGTACTACCCCTCCAACATCGTGTCATGGTTGTGCCTACAAGATGTACTCCCTTTCCCTTCCCTAGATGAAGGACAAGGTAGCAAGGCAAAGGAGGACAAGTCCTGCTACTCCAGGACAAAAGTCACTGCTGTTGGTTGCTAAAACCTGTTGTCAGTGAGGTGGGGGTGGTGCACTGGGTCTGTAGCTGAGTTCCTGTGACAATTTTCTGCTAGAAAAAGATGTACCCATGTTTCAGTGCTGGTAGGTAGACTGGGATTCCTAGTAATCAACTGGTTTGTGTACATGTTTACTTCTGTTCTTGGTTCTTTTCCCAGGGAAAGGAGGGTAGATAAGTACCATTGATTTTTCCCCTCAGAAGCACATGCCTTGGCTGCCCTACACGCTTCCTCAGCTCAGCAGCATCTGGGCACATTCCAGACTCATTCTGTGTCTCCAAGGGAGACCTGCCCACAGGGTCCCTGGGGTGGCAGCTGTACCTGGGCTGGCTGCGAGTGAGAGCATGTCCAGCACAGCCTTCTGAGCTTCCCTCACTCCTCGTCCTCATCCTACACAGCCTTCCTCCCCGGGCTCATCGTCTGTTTCTCGCTGCAGGGACTTTAATAGTAAGGTGACTCTGTGTGAAGTGTCATTGTAAAGGGCAACTGGGGATTATGTTTTGTCCCTAACACGATTTAGCATCCTATGCCACCTTCCTGTCCCTGTTGAAAATATGTGCTCCTATTTTCCTCCCTTTGCCTAAATCATGTTTTTCTGAGCTTCATTCTCAAACGATGGGTCTCCATTTATCCAGATCAGTGTAGACTAAGCAGGATTATAAAACCAGATTTACCCAGGGCCATAATACCGTAGTTCCAAGGAGCACTCTCCAGTGGCTGTGAGGTGCTTAATCTTTTAGATTAACTAGAAAGATCTATGGCTTTAAACCGCTGGTTTGCGTCACGTCCTGAAAGCCGCTTTAGGAACTGGTTGGGAAACATTATAACAGTGATTAAAAAGTTGCCTCTGATCATGGATTCTGCATGAAAACTAAGGAGTAGAGGCATCAATTCTTGGTGGTTTAATTCACCTTTGCCCTCCCAAGTAGTCAGACTTACATGTATGATGGGGAAAGCAGCACTTTCATGAATGACGGGGTATCTCCTGAAGACATGGAAAAAGAAAAGGAAAACGCCAGCGTACAGCTGGTGGGAAAGGAGGTCTGGATGTTTGCATGGGTCTTTTAATTTTCCTGAATTAATAAGGTCACTCACAAGAGCCTAGGACTTTTTATTGCCACTCACAAGTGCCTGGGACTTTTTATTGCCTCTGTAGCAACTGAGATTGTCAGGACAGCTATGAAAACTCTGTCCAGGTAGAAATAGTCTGCAAGTACTTTTCCTGGCGATAATATTCTAAAAAAGGAAACAACCGAGAGAAAAACAGTTCCATAAATTTGTTTATAGAACATTCAGTGACCATGAATCATGCTATAAATACACCAGGCTATAGGTTTCAGGGTTTCTTTACCGGATTGGTACAGGGGCTTGTAACAGACCTTGGTAACAGAAGCTTCGTGATGGTGCTGATAAACAGTTTTTATTCCTTATCTCTCTTTTTACTCCTTCCTTCCAGTTATACCAGGCTTTTACCCGTAATGTTTATTCCTCACCTCATGGAAAATTTTTGACCGAGAAAAAGATCACTTCTGTTGAAAAACCAAAAATGTCCAGCCAAAACCAACGTTTTCATTGTTTGGCTGAAAATGAGAGGTTTGCCATTTTAAGCTTAAAGTTTTTGGTTCGGGGCCAAGATATTTTTGCCTTTTGCCCAAAGTCTCCAGTAAAAATTCCCAATTTTTCAGAGAGACAGACACTTGTTTTTACATCAATAAGAAAAAAAGTTTAAAACCTGATTGCTCACAAAAAGTAGTTTAGACAAAAATGGTTCTACAGAAAAGTCCTTTTTCTTTAAGTGAATATTAAATAGCAAATGAGATGAGTTTCAGTTCATCTCCCTGTTACGTGAACATGACAGAGCTGAAGCTTTCAGCTGACAGAAGGCCCCAGGAGTCACTAGGATGGAAGGGACCACAACATGACAAATGATCACCCCTCGTCTCTGAAACTTTTGCTGCTCCTCTATGATAGGGGGAATGTAGCAATGCTTTTTTAATCCACATTAATGAGATATAAGTGGTAAGGACCAAGCCAAGGAGTAATTATCCACCCTGGGAGAGCTCCAGAAAGGAGCCTAAGCCCAGTTCTACCTAGAATGCCCAATACCTTGATGTGAACCAGGTAGACCATAGCAAGAGCCTAAAGGTGGCATTTTTGAATGCCAAGAGAAGGCTCTAGAATTAGGCAGTTTTGGAGTGGATGCCTTTCTTTGCAACAACCCGTGGTTGTTGTCTTGAACTTGCAGACACACTTCAGCAAAACTTCTATCGGGAAATTATAACATGGAAAGTTGGCATTTTCTAATGATTTCCATGGAGCAATTTCCAACTAGATAGACATCCTGTACAGCAGTAGACCAAAAACTGACAAAGCATTGATTTTCTTCAGAAGAGAGCCCTATATTTGTTACCCTCCACAGAAGTAGGGCCAGCATCGTGGTGGTTGTTGGGGTTGTAATTTGTGCGTGTTTCCACAGTATCAAACACCACGCTGTTATGCTTGGCTGGTACTGGAGGTGAACAGTTCATCAGTGAAGGGAATTTGTACACATCAACAAGAGAACAGACTTAGTGATACATTAGTTAGCTTGAGTCACCCTTAAGTAACTCTATACAATACACCAACACAGGCACTGGAGTAACTAAAGCTTTTAAGTCGATCTTCAGGTATTTCTAGGTCCCGAGTTGAACTTGATATGACTAATACTGATTTCATTTACACTTCAGGTTTAGTGTTTTGGTTGGAAGTTTTAAAGATCATCTTAATGATTCTTTTACTTATCATACAGGCCTATTTTCCACGTTGCCTGTAAATTAATATCTTAATCATTATCAAATACGTTGAGTTTGAAGATCTGTCATCACTGGGACCAGATAAAAGAAGGGAAAGAAGTAATGATAAATAATTGTGCACTGGTATGAAGAGTGGTTTCAGCACATCCGTTTCAAGTCTTTGCTAGGCACTGTGGCATAAGACAGCATTAAGATAGGACTTCTTTTTAACCAGAAAAATTGGTTTAGACATTGGTAGATTTGGGGTATTATTTTTCCTTTATGCCTCAGTTCTTTTTCATGCCATGTATTTCTCAATGAAGTAATTTTATCCCTGTATTCACATATTAAGAAAAGAAAGGAAAAAAAAAAATCAATCTGTGGGTTCTCATTTGTAGCAAGTTATGGTTTCCTACATGAGTTTTCCATGGAATTTGTTTAGGAAAAAATGTAGAGTGCACCAAAATGAGATAATGACGGGGTTTGGTGTTTATCAAAGCCCTTTTCCCTCGTCATCAAACTGCTAACGTCCCGCTGTCTACTGGATGCTGCACAAGCCAAATGTGGAACACAACTGATCACTTGTAAAGGGTCTCCATTGCAGAAACCAGTACAGAAACCTGGGAGGTCACGAGGATCTGTTTCTTTCTGCTTCTAGCATTAATTTCAGATGAGGAAGACGAGGATGTTCATGAGCGTACAACAATGAAATCCAATAAGTGATTAAATGTTGTAGAGATCTCACAGAAAACTGAAAGAGAACCTCATTTCTACTACCTAAATACCCCATGATGTGGAACCTCTAAGTAAAGCAGACTTAGTGTCACTATGTTGTATGAGTGAGTGACCCATTCCACCAACTGCTCCGGGGTATGGTGTGTCTCATTTTCACTTGAGCTTTGCTGTGACTCTTTGAAATCCACTCTTCCAATGAGAGTTTCGATCATCTTCAATCACCTTACATGTAGCAGCTTAAATATTGCCAGTTTTACCAGGGTTTTCTTGATCCTGAGAAATTCCTTGAAAACTCGAGTGTCTATATGCTTCTGGGTCAGAGGAATCATAAAAGTAACCTCATCTCTCTCACCTATGGTGGATTATTGCCCTTCTCTTCTGTTTTGTCTTTCTGTCATTTTCCGAGTCCTAAATTTTGTGCAAGTATGTTCTTTACACACTTTCTCCTTTATCACTCAGTGGATTTCACAGTCAGGAAGGTCTTGGGTTTGGGTTTGGTTTGGTTTTTTTTTCTTTCCCCCCATGAAAAAATGAAGTGTTTTATGTTTTCCCTTCTTACTGTGTGTGAAATCCTGAAGTGGTATAAATCCACACAGTTCCACTGAGGTAGATAGGCTCACTTATAACTCTGGAGAAGATCACCTATTGAATTTAGTATTATTCACCAATTAAAATAACTTATAAGCATTTCCGATTCTCTTTTATTTCATGGATAAAACCGGGTTTTATGTGTATAACTCCTAGGGTGATAATAGCAGGGAGTAGTTTTACTGCACACATATAGCTTTTCCTTAGGCCAAGAAAAGCAGCCACAGCTTTTCATCTACTCCCAGCAAAAATTAAGCAGGATTAAAAAAAAAATAAATCTAATTGATGGGGATAGAAAGTGGTGGGAGAAGAGAAGCTGAAGTATGCAAATTAACAACATGAAGTATACAGAAATCACTCTAAGTAGCTTGTCCTCTATTTTAAATGTTTTTGAACTCTCTCAAATTAAACTTTCAATTGAATGATCATATTTTCAGTCTTTTTTTTTTTTTTTTTTTTTCTTTCCCCTACAGCTATACGGGACAAAAATCAAAGGATGGAAAATGGAAACATGAATATTTAATCTGTGTGTTACTCTTGCTGACTTTTCAAAGCACATTTTCCTCGCTGTCTGACTGCAGGGTAGAAGAGCAGCAAAGTCATTCATGGGTTCATCCTTATCCAGACGGGCTCATCATTATTACATTAATAATGTGAATGAGGGATCTCAGGCATTTGCAGAGGAACTGTCCTGACAATGGGTCTTACGCTGGACAAGAGAGGACAGAAGAAAGGTTTGGGTGAAAGAAAGAGCAGAAAAACACACCACACCCCCCCCAAACCCCCCCATGGAGTAGCATGCCCAGATATCTGAAGTGTTTTGCAGGATTTAAGCTGTTTGGGAAATAAATAATAATAAAAAACCATATATTCTCTTAAAAAACT
>JAAGNO010026931.1:36398-49385 GCA_033439905.1 Ceryle rudis
CTTTTAATTTTTTTTTATTATTATTATTATTATTTAAATAAAGCATTACTTTGGAAGTTCAAGGTATGCAGCTCTCTAGTTCCCAAAGTTTGTTTGGATTAAAGATGTGTCTAGCACCTTTGGTGGTGCAGTTGGATACCAGCACGCTAGAGAAAGAGCATCTGTTTGGAAGTATGCACAGTGTTGCACAAACATCTGACTGCTGCAGTGCAGGAGGTTCTTTTCTACTGAACCTTCTGTTTGTCATTTATTTTTCCATTTTATAAATACTGATTGGAAACTTCTTGGAAAGAAGAAGGAGATCTTGTGGATTGTAAACACAGAGAAGAAGATGAGTCGTTTAGGATGGTGAAAATGGTATAAGTTCTGAAAGCATCGTGTTAAACAGAGGAAAGTTTAGGCCGAGTAACAGGATAAACTTCCAAGTGCTGAAATCTCATTAGACTGTGGAAAATTATTCCAAAGGATGTGGGAGAAGCTCCACTGTTTGAGCAGTTTGCCATTAGATTAGACAAAGGACTAAAAATAAATCTTAAACACTCTTGCCCTAGCAATGGGACTGAACAGAAGAAGCCAAGTCAAGGCATCCAACACCACCTCCTTCAATTCTGTTTATCACAAATCAAGTGTCTAAAGATGAATTCACTCACTATGTTCAGCTCGCAGGGATGGACTCTGACTCCATAACCCACTGAAGAGAAAACTTGTGCAATACAAGAAAGGAGGACCTGCCAGCAAGCAAGAAATACAGCAATTTTAAACCAGGAAAATGGAAAGTAAATATATCTATTTTAATTACTGTACTGTCCAGAGGGCCATATCTGCCCTGGGGTTCAGAGACCTTCATCTCTGCAGTGGCCTGGGAGAGAGCATGAAGAACATTGGAAAGATAAGTTATGTTTTCAGAACCTCATAAAGAAGATGGAATATAATTTGACAGGGTTGAGGCCAAACAGAAAGATATTACACCTAGCACTCACCATCTGTCCTTAAAGGACATGTCAGATGCAGCACCAGTGGTACCCAGGAGAGACAAGAGCAGTCAGAAGTCACTGCAGATCTGCTGTGTCGCTCTGGCAAAGTAATTCAAGTGCCTCGTATCAGATGGTCCTCCAACATTCAGAAGGCAATTTGAGTTTTATATATGCATGTGTTTAAGTAATAGGCTAATAAAATGATTGTCGGTGTGGGTAACTTACTGTCAGGTGATCTAAGTTGCTTATCTGTTTTTTAGTGATGGCAGATAACATGAGGCAAAGGGGATACCACAGGATTTAGAGCTGTGATAACTCACCAGCAAGATTGTAGTATTTTGGATATTAATCCACTTGCTGCCTTTTTCCTTTCTCTTCATGGATCATCTGAAAGCAAAATTATTTATTTTTAAAATCCATTCATGTTGGTTGTGACCTGAAGTTCCTCTAGAGGTGAGGAATCGACCCACTGACTTTGCTGGGTCCTTGCATGTTATCAGACCTTCTACATTTATTACATAAACTCTTTATTTCTGAACTATTTGCTCCGGGGACTTGTTATGAGGCTTCAAAATTTGATCTGAGTTCCTTGACTCTGACTGGTCAGATGAATCACATGGTGGTGTTGCCAGTCCTGAATGGAGGCATGTGTAAGCACATCTGGTGCAAATATTTCCTGGTAGAAACCGAAATGTCAGTTTCTGTAAATACTTCTCAGTGTGATTCTGAAATTTGCTCTCCGCTATGTTTTTGGCCAGTAAAACTTGATAACTCAAAAAGTTCTTAGAAAGCAAAGACAAAGAGATGTGAACGTGGCCAAAGTGACTTTATTGCAGATTTGAATGACTCTAATATCAGTTAAATACACATTAAATCTGCAGTAAAATGGAATCTTTTGTAAAGACTTGAGGAGATGCACAGTACTTGACGTAGTAGTAGAGCAGATGGAAACCTCAAGTTTTAAATTAAAAGCAAATCTACTGGGATCATGTCACCCTTATATGCATGGAATTATAGAATACACACTTTTAATAGATGGGAACAAAACATGGTGTTTATGTTTAAGCATCTATTTGGTGTTTTCTGCTGATCATGTTATGTTAGTTGAAGGAGTATCTGAATCCCACCACAAGCATAGGGGAACTAAACTGGTCTACGCATGCCTGTAAACATCACCAGAAATCCTTATGATTAGGAGTATCAGGCTGGAAAGAACTTCTTGCTTCTTTCCTGTCTAAACCAAGTCCTGCTTTTTTTCCCAAGGAATTGATGGGTAGAAAAATTTATTTGAATCTCCTCCCTATTATTCTTTAAAATTATTATAATTCAAATGTTGTTCCAGAACCTTAGGACTTTTAGGGCCAGGAATGTGATTTCCAGCCCACTCTTACTGTAAATGATGTATTTATTTTTCTGTCAGCAACTGGACACTGTAGTCTGGAGAGAGTCCCACCAGACCTTCCTACAGCAGCCGGCTCATCGTCACAGTTACTGCCTTAGAGCCCAGCAACCTGCAGCAGCTCCAGCAGCTGTAGGAGGGGCTACCTGACGGTCACCTTTCCTTGGCTGATCCCTGGCGTTTGTTAAGAGGATCCAAACTGCTACAAGTCTTCCAGTGTGACCACAGAACGCCTGATGCAGTCACAGGGTGGGCTTGGCTGGGGGATTTCACTCCCAGGTGAAGTCAGTGGCAAAAGCCTTTAATTTCTCTGCATGTGCAGCGATATGTTCCTATGGGTGCTTGACCTTGGGACCTGAAGATAAAGGTACTTCTTGTGTCTTTTCAAGTGAGGCACTTTCTTAACGGTTGCATTTAGCAAAAAGATTTCTCTTCTTTCTTCCCCTTTCTTTTAACACATCTCTACATTGTCTCATTTCTTTTTGTCTTCCATTTTTTCCTTCAAACTATTCATCCTTCCTAACTTCGTCCTACACCTTTCCTTAACACCACCACAGATCTTTTTCCTTCTCCCACTGTTATGAATCCTCAAGGGCCACAAGAATTTTCCGTTTTCCTGCCCTAAACTCTTCGTATATCTCTCCCCACCTCATTACAATAAAATAATTCTTCCATTTCGCTGTCACCTCGATTTAGCTCTCTCACCCTCCACTCCCTGTTTTTCCCCTGGTTTAAAGACCGACCAGCATTTCCTGAATTGGAAAAGCCACAATAATATTTTTTCCATTGAAAATACCACAAGTACAGTATTTCCATTGAACATACCACAAGAACACTGTTTCCATTGAACATACCACAAGGACGGTGCTTTTGAGGTATCTAAATGCTAAGATGAACTCATAATGTTCATCTTGGACTCATTAAACCAAAGCCCCTTCTCTTCTCAAAAAAAAAAATTTCCTCAGACAGAGAAAGAATTTTTATTCACAGGTTTCAAAAAAAGAAAAAAAGAAAAAAAAAAAAATAAAAACAAGACCTAGACAGAGCCAGGACAATTTTGCACTTGCTTTGTGAGTAAAATATAAATAGGTTTTAGCAAGTTTAAAAAAAAAAAAAATCTAAAAATCCATTAAAATTGCTTAGAGTGGTTGAACAGCTGGAAAAGCAACTTTTTTTGATAACATTTAAAGCTGCTTAGCAGCTGGGGAAAAAATCGCCTGTAAAAACACTTAACATTTACAGCCACTCAGTGGCTGGAAAAGCAACTTGTTATAAAATTGATTTAACATTTCAGTGGCTGGAAAAGACATACACACACACACATAGAAGTGCAGTGTTCTCCATAGCTATTTATGGGTATTTAGCCACAGATAACGCTATAAATAGATAAGCTTGGCATTTCTGCTGATGCCATTGTGGCAGAGCACAATTTCCATTCAGAGCATTCACCGTTTTATTGTATTTTCTGGGAGTTTGAAACTAAGCCGTTTAAATTCCCATCTGTCTGAAGTCTGGCATGCCTGAATGCTCAGCCATCCCACCCAGCCCCCAGGAACATCTTAAATCATTTTAGTTACAGAGCACTTTATGAAATAATGACAGAGTTCTGTATCTGATCAACTCACGTGAAGGATTGACTGAGGCAGCAGAGCCCAAACTGGTTTACAAATAATAGCTGTAATCAAGGGTGCTTGATGGGGTTGTCTCCTTCCCTCACCTGATCTGCCTTTCCATCCCAGCCCTGACAGCTGACAGAAGCTGTACGTCCCCAGAAGTGACAAGAACAATATCTGATTATTAACAAAGCGATGTGAAAAGCACCGTGGAAGCAGTAATTAAGAGTATTTGTTTCTCTCTGAGATTAGAGTTCTTTAAAATGCCATTTTAAAGACTGAGTCACGTAATAAGCCCTAAAGCAGCATCAGGCAGTCGTGCTCCCCATCCTCCCCCCCCCAAACACTATGTGCAGCCTCTGGTCTCCGCATCCAGCTGTGTGGTGGCCACGATGCAGAGGAGGGGCAGGTTCTCTGTTCAGACCCCCAGTGAAAGCCCCCTAAAGCCATTGTCCAAATGTTAATGCCAACAGGCTTCCCATCAGAGGCTGCAAGCCATGGAACCCTTTCATGTGTGAGAGCCTTGATGAATACACTGGAAATAATTGCTAGATTAAATGACTGTAATAATGTAATAGATCTGTTTGCAGCACACGAGCCTAATTCCCTGTACCAGTGATTCCCATTTTTTCCCAACCCTGGGTGAAACAACAGGACCCTCTGTCACCCTCCCTCAGACTTCACCTCCATCTGACATTTCTACTTCATTTTGCCACGTGTTTTTCTATGACAAAATTAACTGGACACGTCTGTCATGCTTGAGAGATGTCCTAAAACCACAGAGGCAGTTATTGCACTGTTATAACAAATTTCTGCAATAAAACCTTTTATGTGATGCATGTTTTGCTGGTAAGGGCAGTCCAGGCAAACAAGGACCCTGTAACACCAGGTGATACAGCCTCTCTCCCCAAGGGCTGACCATGAGCTCATGGTGAGCCCCTTCAGAAGAGAACAGTGTCTCCCAGAGCAAATGCAGCTAATTAACATTTTATTTCCAAGTGGGGATGTCCTTGCTGGCTGGATTATGGTTGGGGCTGTGGAACCAATAGCTCCCTACCCAGTAAAGAGGAAAGAGTAAACATTGCTGCGATTGGGTGTCATTTCCCCAAACCTGACAATCCTGACTTCTCCTAAGTCAAGAGTAGAGCCTGAAGTGCTGCTTAGCTGGGTTTGATGCCAGCTTTTGGAGCTGAGATGAGAAACTGTATGTCTTACTGGTAACTCTGCAGATAATGAGGCAATGTTGCCAAAGTATCTGAGATGGGGATCTTATAAGTGTAACCACTTTGTGGCCAAATACTTATGAAAGTGGAAAAATCATAATTACCTATGAATATGTGAAGACGTATATTCCTCAAGGACAGACAGGAATTGTTTAGTGTCGTCCGGGTGAAGGGAGGAGGTGCAAAAAGAAGATTTTAAGAATAGTTTTCCTGCCAGGGAGAGCTATTAGGCACTGGAATTATTTCCTCTATGAAAGCAGAGGAAGGCGATTCCTTCAGACATTTAATAATAGATTGGGCAAAGAATTAGGAAATATAAAGAAGCAGCTTGTACTGGCAGGTAACAGAGCTAATCAGAACTAGTAGGATATAAACTTTTATTTTAGGTTTTTTTAGGATCATTTAAAGTCAGCTGCAATAGATACTTCATTAATTTACAGTCTTTTTCATTGCGGTCCAATACCCAGGAGTAAGGCAGAACAGCTTAATATTAAAGAAGCACAAACCCAGTAAAAGCTGAGAGCACTGGTACGATGCGGTGCCAGCGAGGCGAGATTTCATGGGCATGAATAAAATACACAAGCAAGTTCGCAAGCAGGCCACAAAAGCCAATGTGGAAGAGAAAGGTTAGAAGAAGCCAAGGTTTGATCTGGAAAATAAAAAGGGAAAAGCAAGGATGAAGAACCAGGGGATTGGACGAGATGGGATGAGATGGGAGGGGGTCCTGGAGAGGACTCTTGTCTTGGCAACGACCATGGAAAATAAAAGTGCAGAATAAAAAACTGCTCTAAGAACAGTCCGTGATCAAATACCAGACTGGCTAATTTGTATTTCAGGGGCAGAGGAGAGGATGCGAGCTGCAGGCTGTGCCTCGGTACCTTGCAACACATTTTGTGTTCCTGGACAAACAGCAAGTACTAAATCATGGGCATCCGGCTCAGACTTGAGCCGGGGTGTAAAGGCTGAGTAGCATCAGACTGAGTGACTAAATTTGGGGAAAGGCAGACGCTTCAGAGCACTGTGGTGTCTGGATTATGCAGAGAATGACTAAGCCAGGTACTTTTTTTTCCTCTCGCTGTTCATCCTGAACAGCATGTTGGGTGCCAGGTTTTATTCTTTCATCCTTTTTCTCCCTGTTCTGCGTTTTTAAAACAAAATTTAGAACATGCTGTAATTATTCCACATGGAATTATTAACCAGTTCTGTACGTTGCTGGGCATGGTACTGGGGTGTCCGGGATGCTGAGGTCAGGAGGGGACGTGGACTGGGACATCCCAACAGCTACTTGAGTGACTGCCTTGATGATGTCAAGTGCATCTGCCATACTTAACAGCCAAACCCCATCTCCCTGCTTTGCCAACCTCGGACATGTGGTGTCTCCTGCGTTTGGGTGGGAAAAAGTTTGTTCTTAAGACAAAGCTGAAGAGAAAGAAAGAAAGAAACGGAAAATCCTTGAGTGATGTCCTCACTCATAAATTCTGTTAGAGCTGGGTAAATGCAAATGAAGTTTATTGCCTTTTTAACAACATAATGGCATATCTCTGGATCCACTTCAGCAATCCATATGAATTATGTGCAGTAATTACTCCCAGTTGTAATTCCACAAAGGCCATAAGTGGTTATCAGTGTATGGAAAGGCTGCTGTATTTGTCCCAGAGATGTCAGAGCTGGACTTTTATGTACTTGTTGGCTGTGATGGGTGGAGAGGCACAGTCTAGCACACTTGTTCTGGTTTAATAGCCATTTATTCCACAAGCATCATCACTTGCTGCTGCTGTTATTAAACCTGAGTAATGCTATCAGAATCTGGCCCTGTACTTTACAGTTATTCTGTAGCCTGCATACAGAAATCCTCAGTATGGATCTAACCCTACTCACCTGAAAGCTGCTCAGAAGTCCAGGTTATTCACTACATGTTTGCATAGTGACCAGAGCAATTAAATTTTACTGTGATTGGCGCCTGGGATAATTCCTGAGCTACAGACACCCAGGAGAGCCACTGTCCCACTCAGCTCAGGTGGCAGCTCCAAACATCATGCTACTCAATGTCCTTCACTGATCCCAGGGTGGACACCAAGACATGATGCAGTTACAGCAGCCCTTGTCTTCTTGGAAGTTATGTGGTTACAGAAGTTTTTGTCTTCTCATCTCTTTGAGGGAAGAGGGATCAAGCATGGAAGAGAGAGGAATATTTTGTGAGCTAATGCCTTCTCTCAAGGTGTCTGCACAGGTTGCAGTATAATTAAACCCAAGGAAAAAGAGACCATGATGGAAAAGAAAGCTGAGTGTCTGAATTTGGATCGTTGCACTAGGAATAGAAAATACTTTATGGAAAAGCCACTAACTTCATGCTATACTGTACAACTCTAATTTATACCTTATTAGAGGCTGATATCACCATTAGACTTAAATTATAGCTACATTAACATCCATCAGCAAGTTGACCTAGAAGCATATTCATTTAAGAACATCAGTGGTCAGAGTAAAAGACTTATTTCTGATGCCAAAAAAACAAAAACAAGTACAATGGGTTTTTGGATCTAGACAATGGTTGGGAACTGTATTGGCAGCCATCAGGTTAGAATATTTGATCTTCACAGCTTGACGTCAAGAATGGCTTCTAAATCTCCTGGCTGGTAAATATATCTGGCTCACGCGTTGTTTAACATTTGAGGCGCTTATAGATATTGTGGTTATGAAGCTGATCAAACATGCAAGGCATTATTTGTAAGAAAAACATTTACCTTACTGGAGAAGCTCGACATATACAGAAGGCTCAAATGATTTCCCGTCTCCTTTAATGCATGAAGTGAAGTGGAATTTGCTTTGAGAATCAAAAAAGAAAGAGAAAAAAAAGGCAGTTCAGCACCATTTTCTTTTGTGAGATAAAACTTGCTCAAAAAGTTAGAAATTTTTCAAATTGTAAAATGAAAATTATCTGAGATTTGAGAACTGAATGTGAACCGTGTCGTTCTCGTTTCAGTTCCCTTTTTCCTCTGTCAATGATAAAATAAAAAAAAAAGAAAAAAAAAAAAGGGAGAAGGATTAGAAAGACCAGGGAAAAGAGGGAAGGAGAAGGGTAGAAAAGAGAAATAAAACACAGACATCCTGGACATCTTAGTTGAAAAACGTGCTCAAGATTTTCCATTAGAAAGTCTGTGGGGAAAAAAGAGGGTCCTGTTCGGAGGAAGTGGTTTTAAAGTGAGAAAATGAAAGAGTTAGAGGGTTTCATGTAACTAGATCAAGTCTTGTGTTCCAGTGGGACAGGACGCAGGGATCTGCCTCTCGAGCTGCTTTGTTACCTTCATCCAGGTGATGCTTCACCTAGGAACCAATATTTTACAATATTTGCTCTTAGCTCAGTACAGCCGTGGGAGGCAGAGACTGGAAACTGCTCTAGTAATCAAAGAGGAGTGGAGTAAAAGGAATGAGGGAAGACAGAAGGACTGATTCTCATCCTGAAAGCTACTGAAGCAAAAAAAGAGCAGCGTCGGTGGTGTGCATCTTCCCTTCCAGGCGAAGAGGAGCAAAGCAGCCCTCGAGCTTCTGCTGTTTCCATCTGCCACTGTGCTTTGTGGTGTGTGAGGTTTCTTCCGTGGCATGTGAGGTGCCTTCAGGCTTGTCTGGCAACGTGCTAAGATGAGTGTAGATGGTGTAACCAAAAATCCCATGTTTACCTGCTGAAGCTGCGCCCCTATATTTGATACCTCTCCGGACGTGACAGGTTAGAAGACACTCTATTAAGAACTATTCAATTGACAGCAGGAAAGTGTTACTTTTCCCCTCCAGACTTTTCATTTTTTTCAATTCCTTCTACTCTTCAAGAGAAAATAGAGGTCTGACTGTACAGTGAGAGGGAGGCTGGCTCGTGTGGGTTCAGCTCTGTGCTGACGCTGCTGTTCTGAATCATAATGGAGATAAAGATTCTCTTTCCACCCAGCTTAAAAATACTCAAAGCGTCTTTTCCTGGAAATAGTTTATTTTAAAGTGAACCAGTGCAACTGGTGCGTGGCTGCCATCTGACTACTGAAGATACAAGCTCTTCAGAAGCCACTCGCAGAGTATTTTTGATGAAATTGTGAGGGGATGGGCAGCCAGGTGCAGGGCGAGGAAGGATGATGCTCTGCTGAAGGGTGAGCTCAACCATCTCGAAACCCCTGGGAATGACACCAAAGAGTCACATGAGGAAACTCCCAACAGTGCAAAAAGCATCATCAGCTGGCACTCACGGTTTTATTAGACATCCAAAAAATCCATTGAAAACCAGGCTTCTCAGGAAAAAAAAAAAAAAAGAATCTCATTTCTAACTTTCAGAGTGTTGAATTTATGTGGGAACTGCAGCTTGCTTGATTTTGAAGGTTGGTTTCCAGCACATTGTGTGTGTGAGCCCTACAGACTCAGAAGCAAGAAAGCAAATCAAAAGCACCAATTCTGATATGGTTTTACTAAAAATACAAATGGTTTCTAAGCCAGTCCCTGGGGTTTTGGGCATTGACTCATGACTTTTGAATGCTTCGGATGGACGGTAACAAAGACTTATCCAGTGAGGGACCAGAATATTACATGACCTGAATAACTAGTGAGTGGCACTTCAACTGCAGAGGTCTTGCAGACCAAGAGCCATTGCTGAGAAAATTTATGAGTGATTTTGAATAACAAATCCCTTTGAGAATCTGACAGTTTGTAGACAACCATCGAACCAAAAAATTCCAAAAACCAAGCCCAAAGTCTCAGGATCAGCAACGGATATGTATGAAATTCTCTTTCATGTTATTATTGGACTGGGCCAGACGTCCAGACACAGCGAGTTACTCAAGCTCACTGTCAGCTACCCCATAAATTCATATGGAATTTCAGTGCTATCTCAGAGGGGCAATATTGGCTTAAGGTGTTTCCATTTCAGAACCTTGTCCCATGGCAGACTGGTAATTTTTTGCCCTGTTTTGCCTGGTGTTGAGCTTTCTGAATTACTTTAGCTTCACAAATCTTTATTGGCCACATATTCCTCTCACAGACTGCTCCAGCTCCACATCCAGCGCCTGCCGGTTGGACTTAACACCAGTCTGCTGTCGGTGGATGCTACTGTGCTATTTATAAACCCTTTTTTACATACAGGTATTTATGGCACTGACTAGGGTCAGGAAGAACAGAAAAAAAAAAATAATAAAAGAAAAAAGTCCACTCCATTTTTATTAGTCAAGTTCACAGCCAACCATATGGCCACAAACTGGAAGCCGCCAGCTCAGACAACTGGAACAACATCACTTTCTGGATCCTGCAAAAGCCATTAGATTGTATTATATATGGGGATATATATATATCTTAAGAGAGGGGTGTCAGGTATTTAATAAACGATAGCAGGTTCCTCCCTGAGACCCCTGTGTCACTCTTGTGTCTGACCCCTGGTAATAACAGAAGGTCCTTCATTTCCTGGACACACATGCCTCCCGAGGAGCTACTGCCCTCCCGCTGCCACTTCCCTCCCATCAGACACTTACCCAGAAAGAGATTTCTTTGCTGAAGTAAATCACATTGATGAAGATACAGATACAGTCCTGAGTGGAACAGGAAGAACGTGCAGCTGTGCCTGCAAGCGCTAATGGAGGGGATGGAGGACCCTCAACCCCTTGCTAACCACGCAATATATTTTGAAGATTATTTCATGTAGTCTCCTGCTCTGGGTGTTTTATTCTCTGGGTAGTACTGGCAGGCAATTTGGGAAAAAAAAAAAATTCTTTGCTTTTAGATTTGTAGTGACAGAGGATTTAGCCACTAGCACAAAAAGGTATTGTGCAAAATCTACAGGAGCGCAGATGTTTGGAGAAGAAAAGCTTGAATCACATGTCACAGCAAGCTGTGCATCTCCTGAGGCTACCTGTCTGACACAGAAACATGGACTGGTTTGGGTACGAAGGGACCTTTAAAGTTCATTGAGTCCAAACCCCCTTCACTGAGCAGGGACATCTGCAACTAGAGCAGGTTGCTCACAGCCCCAGCCAACCTCCCCTGCAATGGGGCCAGGGATGGGACAGCCACCACCTCTCTGGGCAACCTGAGCCAGGGTCTTACCATCCTTTTTTCCTGCTCTCCAGTCTAAATCTTCCCTCTTTTAGTTTAAAACCATCACCTCTTATCCTGTCGCAACAGGGTCTGCTAACGAGACTCCCCATTTCCTGATATATCCTCTGGTGGAACATAAAACAGTGGTGCTCAACAAGCACCGATGAAGCATATCTATGCTGTCAGCTTTGCGAAGATCCTAACTCACATTCCAAAGGGACGACAGCCATATTGGTGTCACTCAAGTCAACTGTGCCCCTATAGCACATCTCACTAGCTCAGGCAAACCAGGATGCCAACAAACCTTCTGCTACCAGGGCTGCTGCCATTGTCAGTCCTGCTCTCGGGCCCATAGGCAATCCTGCACCAAAGGGTTGGTGTTGATGTGGCTGCTTGTTGTGGCCTTCACAAGGTCACTCTCATTCTTTTTTCATGTTTCCCTATCTATAAGATAAAGGTTCCTGGTACCCATCTACATCAGAAGCTTGTGTGTAGGTTTAATTAATAATCTGCAGTCTCTGTGGGAGTAACAAAGAGGCGGAAGGACTGGGGGAGGGAGAAGCTGGGTAACAGTCGTAGGAAACACATGGTCGCAGAGCTGAGCCGCGCGCAGGAATTCCCATCAGGGAACAATGCTGCACCAGCTGGGAGGCTGAAGGTGACCTCAGGGCTTCGCCTTACCAGTGCTGCGAGCCCATTGTTCTATTGTGTCCTTTGCAGGGAGTTCAAGGGGATAAACAGCATTTTCCAACCGAGCTTAGTCTCCAGGATGGCTTTCTTCCCTTCTAGCTTTATTTGAGGAAAGAACTCGAGTATTGATGCACCCCACACCTTGCTGAACCATTCAGGTCAGCATGTGGTGTTATAGAGGTACTTACAAAGTCTGTCCCAAAGTGTCCTGCTGATCTGGGCTGGAGGATGGAAGGAGACGGTCATGAGCAAACCCAGGAGTACAGTGAAATGAAGGATGATGTCCCCAAAGGCTCCCCAGTGATCTTCAGCCCCAAGACCCACAAACAATCAAGTACCTCGTATGATCGAAAGTGCAGCAGCCTCCCCTGCACCACAGCCATGGCCACAGGCAGCCACAGAGACCTGCTTGTGGTGGAAATGAGCTCAGGGCCGGTGAGGAACCATCGTGGCCCTTCTCTGCTGAGGTCTGGAGCAATTCATTGCTGCACAGCCCAGTCCCAAGGAAACAATGATGTTGAGAGGACTGACCAGTGCTGCATCACAGGACACTGGAAGAAGCAGCCACCACGCCAAAGCAGGGCTAACCTCGTGTTGTAAATTAGACATAGAAATTAAAATTAAATGAGACATTTGTATTAAAAGCTTCAGTTCCTTAGGTTTCCTAAACAGCTCAGTGAAGTAGATGCCTGAAGAGGTAGCTTAAAGCCACCTGAATTAAAAGCCCAGCAGAAGCAGGTGTAATGCAACTGGCGTAAGAAACCTCTCCAAGATAAAGCACTGCTCAGCCAGCAGTTGTCTCCACTTTTCCCCATTACACCCAGGCTTCATCAAGAAGTAAAACAACCATTCTTCTCATTTCTAGTCAGCAGGATTAGCACACCCTTCTCCCAGTGAGCTGGTCCCCATCTCAGCTGCGCTGTCTGGATTTGATGTGGTCTCTGACCAGTCTGTGGCCGTGTTAAATCTCTTCACCTTCCCCATACCCAGTGGAAACCCTCCTTTTAATAACTCCGTATTGCTGGAGG
>JAAGNO010026931.1:59456-76690 GCA_033439905.1 Ceryle rudis
ATCTATTTGATTCTGACTTTCTGCTTGGTTTCCAGTGGAAACTTTTTTTTTTCCTTTAAAAAGTAAATTTCTTCCTTTGAAGGCAACCAAAGTAGGAGTGGTTTTCTTTCCCTCTTTTTATCCAGCTGTGTCCACCATCTTTGTTGCTTAATTCCCTTTCTCTCCTAAGCTAGTTTTATATTTTCTTTCAATAATCGGTTAGTGCATATCCCTTTCGAGATGAAGCAGTAGCTCTGTATCAGCTGTAGTTTCAGAGGAGGATCCCTTGGTCATACATGATGTTCTTTCTCTATTCTTCTGACGTGCTGAAAAGTGTTGTTAAAGACAAAGTAGCTGCAGAAATTGCAGTGCAGGCTCCATGGCGAAACGGGACAGACCATGCTGGTGATGGCTTCAAAGAGGGGGCAGAGACACTCTGCCGGGGACGAAGATGTTCTTGGTGATATATTAAGTTGATCACAAGAGATCCCAGCTGTTTTCTTTTCCCCCTTTTTTGTGCACCAAAGCTTTGGGCTCAGACACATCACTCTGGACATCGTTTGCAGGATTGGATGGATCTTTCCTCTCCTGAGTTAATAATGGGCTCAAAATGAAGCTTGTGCTTTTGAGCTTTACCTCTTCAATTTAAACACGACTTTCAACAACTGGTTTGCTCCGTGAGGTCCGAACAAACACACAGGCTCAAAAGCCATCCATCCATTTACGTTCCTTCTTTAATGCTTGGAAGAAAAAAAAATAAAAAAGGCCCATATTGAGACTGTTTACTGTGAGTGTCTCACATAATCATTAGAAGCTGTTTCAAAGGCCAAGAAAGAACTAAGCGTTTGTTGCAGGGTTGCCAGATCTTGCCTGTGCTGAGTGAGAGGAGAGGAGTGCTCGGGGTGCCGGTGCTGGGTGATCTCGGCAGAGCTCAGAGGTGCTGCGAGGAAAAGCTCCGCCACACCCTTTCATCTCAGCCAAGCATAATATTAAAGAAGGAAGAAATGACTATCTTTGCTATTGCTTTTCATTGTGTCTTTTTGAAGATGTGATATACGAAGATTTCCTGTAATTACATGTAATAGCTGGAGGGGGAAGAAGGGGGAAGAGAGAGAATGAAAGTCAAAGAAATTAATTCATTTCAATCTGTCACTAAGACTTTTACGAGCCAACCTGTAAATAACTCCACGGTTAAAGTAACTTTGTTTGCATAACTCAGCTCAAACCCCACAAAGCTCAGGGACCCAGTGTTTTTCCCCTTGCTTCTTGCACATGAAGTGCTATTTGAGACACTAATAGTCTGTAAATCTGACTCTGTGGCACAGCACCAGATTCGAGTGGATGAAACAAGCTCCCCGCGCCAACATACATGCCTAAAATTAGCACCAAAGATATTGGATTCTCAAGTGCTTTATTCCGTTTTTCCTCTCACAACAGGAGTGGATTTTTGGCATGCGGCTGAGGACCAGTTAATAATATTAGCCTGTGGTTACTGCACCATTAAAACAAACCAGAGTCGAGCACCTCTAGCTCATGAGATGAATAATAACAGTGCTCTCCCTCTCTCCCCAGCATACACTGCCTCGAATTAGCCTACTGGGATAACTGGACAATGTTGTTCGGGAGCCAGTGGACTTTGAGCTTTGCAATAATCATCTGCAGATGGCAGGAGAATGTGAACTTGAGAAAGGTAAAGTGGCTGGGTGGCATCCGTCCAGAAGTCATCACGGGCTCCAGACCCCCTTAATAATGTGTAGCATTAGAGGTGACGGTGCTGTCATGGCTTAGAAGTTCTCATGAGCCAGATCTCACCAGTGTTCCTCCTGACTCTACCATTCCCTCCCTGTGTGAAAGTGGTGATGGTGCAGGGTGTCCGTGCTGGTGGGACGTGGGTGGGGGTACCTCAGCAGGAGCAAATATCAGTGCCTGACCTGCATTAGGCAGCATGGTGGGTCTTATTCCCCTGCCACCTCTCTGTGGTCCTCCAGACACTGTTGCCACCTATCCTAATGTAGCTCTTTGAGGTTAGATGGGTCCTCTGGAAGTGCATCTCTTTGCTCTCCATGTACGTCAGGGAGCCAAGAGTAGACTTGATTCCATGCTTGCAACCCACCTACCATCAGGATTCCAGCTGGTAGACAAGCGTGGGAACTAGAGCTCTCTAAGGAGCAGAGCTTGTCCCATCCTGTCAGGAAGGCTGGAGAGCTGCAGGGTCTGGGTCCTACAGGGCTCTCCAGCACATGCTGAGCTTCATACAGATGGTGCCCGATGCCATCAAAGGGTGTCAGTGCAGCACCAACAGTGAACATCTGCTGATGGATGCTCCGTCTACTGATGGATGCATCTACTGATGGATCATCCATCAGTAGAGTGAGGGGAGCTCTGAGCAAAGAGGCAGTTTCTGGGTCAAGGAAGATGTAGTCCAGAGAATGGAATAAATGGGAGAATAGTGGAAAAGTGCCACTGGTTTTTCATAATACAATTCGAAGGGCTCCAGCATCAAATGCTGTTTCATACTAAGATTTGAAAAAATCATTGCAGGCAGCACAGGTATTGGAGGAACACCCAGAGCCAATCCTCTCCTGTACTTAGCCCATGGAAAATACTACTAATGACTTGTGCCCAGGGAGACTGAACTGACCACAACTGGCCCAGCTCATTTGGAGGCCTTTCTGCAAGCCTGACCAAAAAAATATTCTTTTTTGTTGTTATTTCACAACAAATGCTTCCCTCTCCTCTTTTCCAATGAGACATTTGGCTGACCAGCACATAGGGAATGGAGAAAATCCATGACATCATTTGCAGGTGGGCCAGGCAGAGGTATCTTTACTGTCAGGTTTTCATTTTATTAGATATTACCAGAAAAAAGAACTAAAAATAATAATAATAATCATCTGACTGAACTCCAGCCCAACAGCAGCAAAATTTCACATAGCCATCTACTCCAACGGATTAGCAGCCTTTAGAAGAAGCCAAAGGACCTGTTTTCTTTAGCGAACATTTTTAAAATCTCTAAATCTCTTGGAGTTTCTCAATACCAGAATAACTTCTGAAGTACGGGGATGCTTTTCTTTTTTAATCTCGTCAACAATTCCAAGTACAGATTTGTTCTGGAGAAATCTGAGAGTCTGCTGTAGGTTCAGAGAAGTGTAGGAGAGCTGGTATCTTTGGCCAGCTAAATTAATCCTTCAAAGTCAACTCAACCACCGAGACCCCATAAATTTCCACAGGACTGATGAGAACCCTACGCCTTCATTGGAGGAGGCATTCTGACTCCGACATTTCGACATCGGGTCACACATAGTGATGTCGTAACACAAGAATAGCCTTAAAATTTTCCATCATTTTATAATCATGTCAGCTCTAGTCAAAGAGGAGTAAATGTTGCAGGGTTTTGGGTTTTTTTCCTGTGCCCCGGATAAATTTGGCCAAACCCAACAGCAATGTAGAATTCAGTGCAAGATGATTTCTGCTGATAACGCTCTGACAAACTGTTCTTCATCTAAAATCTGCTTCCGCGGGTTTGGCTTTCAATGGAAAAAAAGTCATCGTATGCCTAAATTTATGAAGAGCCTCATACTGGCTCTCTGCAGGTGTAAAACTCGATCAATATTTTAGAACATCTAAAGTCCTTTTCGGCTTAGATGGAACAGCGAGTTCCTGAGTTAATGCAGGGTGAGGGTGCAGGCTAGAAAGCTGCAAGTGAGGTTGAACTTGTTATTTAGAGGGCTGAAAATATATGGAGGGAAAATCTATCATCTTAATTTTCCACATCATTTCAAAGAAAAAAAAGAAACCACTTTCAGTTAAAGCTATGAAAAAAAGATCACCTCTAATTCCACAAGTTATGGATCTATAAATCAGTCAAATAATATAGAGCTGCCCACAAGGCAAATATATCTTCTAGCACCAGTAACTATAAGGGAGATTCTCTTATTCAAGTGTTGTTCATAATTCACTATAATTGGTGGGAAAGTGAAGGTCGAGACAATTTAATCCCTTCACAATTGGCAATGTTATTATATCAGAACAAAAATTATATGTTATATATGAAAACCATCTGGTGTCAACAGAAACTATCACTGTGGTCAAGCAACAGCTTGGTCCAAATGGATATTGTTTTAAAAGCCCCAGGACTGAAAGGTTGGTTGGTTCCAGCCCAGGCACAAAAGCTTCACTTTTTGGTGTCACCCAAAGGTGCAGAGTCTTGCTTAGCTGATGTCAAGATGTCTTTACCCATTTTGTTTTGTATTTTCACAGAGTTTTGAGAACTTGGCCATTTGCCATTACTGTGGTACAGGTGACTGGGAGACTGGTACTCACAGGGCTGTGCAAACGGACTCCTGAAACTCCAGGAGAGAATAAAATCCTCCTGACTTAAGTAACTTTAGTTGGATGATGACTGTTAGAAAAGGATTTTCAGCATGGCTGAGAGGAGGGTGGCACCTTGTAAACCGCTGTGACAAGCAAACCCCAGGCTCTGTGCAGCCTCAAGCATTCAGTGAAGAAAAAAGCCAGAGCTTTTCTTCTTCTCGATGCTTTGAACGTGGCTGTAGAGGACTGCATGAGGTTTCCTGGGAGTGACTGCAACTCTGCTCAGGAGATCACAAGTTTTAAAAAGCCTGTGTAGGCTCCTGGGCTTTTACACTCACCTGAGGCTTCACAGAGGTTCAGATCAAACCTCTGCAAAATCAAACCTTTCCTCGAGCATCTACTGTGCCTTGGAGGGGAGGGGGGGGGCTTCTGCTTGGCTTCTTGACACTTTGCTTTTTAATCTCCAGCCAGAACAGGAACAAAAGTGAAAAAAAAATTAATAATCCTCGTGCATCATTTTTTTGTGGCAGCAGCTCAAGCAGGTACCTGCAGGAGCCTGTCCGCACGAGACCACGGGGTCTGGGTTTGCAGGAGCACTCGGATGCCCTTGCAGAGAAGGATGCAAACATGGGAGTGTTTGCGTGAACTCAAACCCTCCTCCGGAGCCTTTTGAGGCCTGTCTGTCAGCAATGCTGACATCAAATGTGTATCCCCACATCAAAGCCCTGCCGAGGCTGCTGACTTCCTACTAAAGAAAACAAGGGAAAACAGATTTTCGGGGTGTTTTGTTTATTTTAACGTGTTTCTAGTATTTGATTGATTTCTTTTTTTTTTTTTCCTTTTTTTTTCTTTTCCTTTTTTTTTTTTTTTTCTAGAAACAAGCCCGAGGGGGATGGTTTATCAGGAAATGAGAATAAATTCACTCAAGCAAGCTCAGGCAGTACAGGGCAGGTGCTGTCTCAATGCTGCTGCATTTTGGCTGCAGGTACCACAGTGTCCCAGTTCAAGGTCTGAGGCTGCTGATGGAGCTGGGGCAAAGCTGCTGCCCTGGGGAAATGTTCTGCTCCACCGTGCTGGGAGGGAGGGACTTGTAGAGGGGACTTTGCTGCTAGAAGTTGGGTGGTTTTGGGCACAATGAAGTAAAGTGTCCCCAAAGTGGGGTGCCTAAAATCAAAGCCCTCATTTTTAAAGTTACAGTAGAGAAATAAAGCAAGAGCTGTTGGCTTTGTGTGTTGGAAACTCAGGGTTTAGTAAATGGCTCAGAGACTGCCTGGAAATCTTCATGCCTTTAAGACTCTTCTTTGCTCACAGTTTATAGATCACTTCTCATGCCTCTAGACTTTAAGAGCCATTAGTTCTAACCTGAAAAAATCAACTTTGGTGATCCTGAAATGGGGTCACTTCACACATTGCAAGCTGAAAGCTGAAATGTGAGGGTGTTACAGCCCATACTGAGTATCAGGAGGCAACCCAGGAAGGCAAGCTGCATCCCAGTGTTACTTTCCTTCGGGCTGGGGTGTGCAGCTTCTGCATGACTCCACGTAGTGCTGCCCCATCCCTACTGACTGCTCCAGACGATGTCACACGCAGCTTAACTCTGCGACTCCCCCACCGCTTGTCACTCAGCCACTACCCAGATTTGTTAGTTTGGGTAAACACAAAGCCTGAAATTAGTCATAGCAAGTGAAACAGCCCTTCAGAAGCATTACATTTGGTGTGAAGGAGTGAATCACAGCAGAGATAATATCCAGAGCAATTTGAGCTGAAAGAGCAGGAATTATTGGCTGTGAGCAGAGCCTGAGAGAGAGAGTTTGCTGCACGCAAAATATATAAGAAATATTTCCCCCATGCACTTCAGGTCTGTGCTTTGTATTTGCTGAGTTATTCACACCGAGGAAAATGAATGCAAAGGCAGCAGCCACTGTTAGGGACTGGATTGAAGCTGAACTTGCCTCAACTTGAGGAATCTCGGACAGAAAGGAGGTGTGGCAACTTCAGGAGACCAAAGCAGCATGCAGTAAAACAGTGAAGCTTCATTGTCCCCTCTGCAGACCCCACTTCTGTGTCTGAAGATACTTTGCAAGGGCTTCACTCACAGGGGACGTTAGCCCCAGGGTGTTGCAATTCTCCTGACTTGTATATTTGTTCTTTTCTTGTAAGGATTTAGGAAAATGGCTTTTTAACCATTAGTGATAAAGTTGTGGGGCTTTTTTTGTGTGTGTACATCCATAAAACACTGACACTGGCATCACTTACTAAATCTGAAGAAGCACCGGTTTTTGGAATTGAATGGTGCATGAAATTGGGAAGATGCCAACCCTGTCCCACTTTAAGTTCTTTTTTCCCCACAGACTACAGTGAGAAGGACTTTAGAAAAAGAGCCTGACTTCTTCCAGGTTTGGATAGAGGTTTGCCTGAAAGACTCAAGAGAAAGATGGAAAAAAAGAGAAAAACTCAGAACTAGCTGTGGGATGAGAGGGTTAAGGAACCTGCTCTCGAGGGAGACAGGAAAGCCGTCGAGATTTGGCACTAAGTGCAGATCCCAAAAATTAGATCATAGCACATAATTATCCTCCAAACTGGTCCCCGTGCCAAAATCTTAATACCTGGGATTGTTATAATTTGAAGTCATGTAGGAAATCCAGAGTTCCAATCAATTGCATTCCCATGCCCAGCCGCTCCATGTCCTTGCCCGTTCCACAATAAAAGGTACCTGGCATTGTGTGCGGAATGAGTAACGATTCCTGTGCCGAAAGGGAAGAGGGAGAAACACCGAGAACTCTCTCAGCCGCTGAAGTCAGCGGGAGCTGGCAGTGCTGGCAGGGGCTCAGCACCCGTGAGTCAGCCCCTTGGCTCCTTTGCCAGCAGTTATCCTGCCGCTGCCACCCCACGTCTTCCCACAGCCACACCGGGAGCTGCCCACCCGCTCAGCAGATGCACCTAAACTGCTCAAAAATGGGTGCCTGGGTTTTGTTCCAGCCACGCTCACTTGGCTTTAGTCAAAGCAAAATGCTCAGAAGAGACGTGATGCCTGATCTAGTGGAAAGTCCCACATGGGGGCTGCAAGATGAAGTCATGGTCTGACAACCGTCTGTGAAGACCTTGAGCAAACCAACATTCTCAACTCAGAAGCTACAGAAAGACCTAGTGCCTGCTCATTTCGGGTCATGATTTCCATGAAGATATATGAATTCAAACACATAAGTTTGGGCCTGTACAATGGGCTGACACTTCCTGTCCTTCCCCATGGGGTTGGTGGTAGGTGCTCAAGCAGTTCAGGGTTTTACCGGGATGAGTGTAAGATGTCTGTGTAGAGGTTTGTTTCCCCCACCAACTCCAGGCTTTTCCTGCTGCTCGTCATGATACGCAGAGCTAGCACATCTTCCCACCCTCAAGGTCTGGAGCTGCAGCATCCCATGGGGTCAAGCACCTATTTTTTGCACAATAGGTTCAGGTAAATGCAGTGCATTTCTGTTCCTTCAACCTCATTCTCCTGCTCACAGTTTGGATCTTGGGCATTGCCAGCGTGTGATCCCATCCCCTCTCCCACACGCTGTCCCACTGTGCTGGTCCACAGTTGTCCCCAGATGGAGTCCTGCCCTGTCCCCTCCCACTCCCCTGGTTTGGTGCTTGAGCCCATCTGAAGGAGTGAGGTTGGTGTGGGGCATTTGCAGAAAGGAGCAACATATGGCCAAATCTGCTGGAAATTTTACGAACCTGACTTGCATCTTTCCCTCAGGAGTGCACTCAGCTCTTCTAAGGTCTCAGCCCCTTTGCAGGGCTGAACTGAATGCATTTGTTCCTAAAAAAAGATCATTGTGCAAAGTCCCTCAAACTCAAAAGGATCCAACCAACAGAGAGCACGGGCAGTCACTGCCACACACCACAATGCACTAGGCCAAAAAATGCTTTTGGGGGGGCAAAATGCATGTGCAGAATAGGGTCTGTCACCCCCATGGTGGCACTGGGAGCAAACGCTGGCACATTCAAGCATTAAGCATTGTTCTTTCCTCAATGCGCTTGCACAGCCTGGCACATGCCACAAACAGGCTGAACAACTCGGAAAGGTGATAGCACAAAAGCAAGTTTTCTATGGCACTGAGCTAGAGATGACAATTGTTCTGCCAGCAGAGATGCTGGTGTGGATGCAGCTCCCTGAGAGTCCACCTGCACCCAGGGACCAGGGGCTCTGCTGAGGACAAGCAACTAAAACCTCAGTTGCCTCCAGTAAGGGAAAAAGCAGCAGTGTGGTGGCAGCTGAGCGTGTGGTGATTAAGGGCAGGACATGCCTTGGGATTTAGGATTTCTTTTTGTTTTCTTAACTTCCTGTTTATAGGTTGACTGTATTTCCCCAGTGTTTGAACTTCTTCGTCACGCTGTTTCTCCGCTGCTCCTGACACTGAGAATTAATAAGCTTCCTCTGAGGCAAATACCTTTATTTAAACAAGCCTTTGCTTTGCCCCGCAGCCAGAAACCTGCCAGTAAATGCCATTTTGCAGAAAGCAGGACATAGGCAAAGACCCTTCCCAGCAGCACCACCAAAGGCCAAGGTGCTCTCCCATTGCACTGCTGCAAAGTCCCTACACTGAAGGGCTGATTTTTTTTATTTTTTATTTTTTTTTCCACAGGTAAGCAAGAGGAGGAGGCTGAGCATGACTGAGAATCTGGCTCCAGTCTCTGGTACTTTACTCATCACCTCAGACCTGCTGATGTTTTCCAAAACACTGGCCTGCCCAGCTTACCCCCACCAGCCCCCAAACCTGGTGGAGTGAGGAGGTGGCAGCTGTTTTCTTTTCCTTTTCCTGCATTTAATTACACTGCAGCTATCTCCAGACAAGACATTTTTTTTTTTTTCAATCAGACCTGAAATGTTTATTTTGCTGGTCAAAAACTGAATCTGCTGCCCGTGGTATGTTTGGCTTCTCACAGGGTTCTTTCTCTCCTTGCTGTCAAGGGACAGATACTCCAACAGATACTGCCACAAAAGCGGGAAGTCAGACGCTAATTAATCAATCAGTTTACTATATTGGCAACCTGAAAGGAATTCTGAGTGGCCCCGATGCTTAAATCTGCTGTGACATCAGCAGCCAATCATGCTTACATTACCCCATTAAAAAATTACGTATGTGCTAAGCAAAATACCCTGCTGTTTGAGGGTGCAGAGAGCTCCTTGCTGTTTCTTCAAGGGCCGTGGTCACTTGTGTAAGCAGAACACAAAGAGCGAGGATTTCTTCAGTGGAAAAGGTTTATTCTGTGCTTGTTGCAGTTGTCCCTTGGACTCAAAGTAGTTTGAAGAAGGGCAGGATAGCTCAGGAGACTGGAGAGATTTAGCAGCACTGTGATGGAGTGATAAAAAGAAGTTTGAATGGATAGAACCTTTAAGATTTTTTTTTTTTTTTTCCATATAAAAAAGCCTTCTAAGTGTCTGGAGCTGCTGCTCCCTCCTGAAAGGTAAGCGATTTGCAGGCAGTTACAGCAATTTAAGGCACTTTGGGAGCAGGGGGAGCCTTGCTTTACTCTGCTCCATGTACTCGGAGCATTGTCCCGTCCCCTACAGCAAACCACCAGCTCTGGCAGCATCTCCAGGAGATGTTTCTCTCAGGGAGAGCTTTCTGCTGAGCCTGCATGAAAGGAGCCCTTTTTTAGGCTGTGTTTTGGTTGAAGCCCAGTGCTGACCCAGTGTTCAGGGTCTGGGTGAGCTCTAGCAGCCATGCTGCTCGCATTGCTTGAAAGCCACCTTGTGTCTTGGCTCGCGCAGAGTCACAGGTAGAGTGTCCCTGCAGCCTGTGATGACCCTTCCCAGGGTCACAGGCTGGAATGTGGCCCTGCCACTGCAGCCAACAATATCCCACAGATATACAGAGCCTTGGAGCAAGGCGGTACATAGCTGCCATGACAAAGTCTGGTATCTAAATGTTTTGCTCTTGAAAAGCCTCCCTGCTATGTACCATGCAAGCGACTATGCACTTTATTCCCTTTCATTCATTTCCAAGAACCGCTTCTGTTGAACGGAGAACTGAGTGGTGCTTCAGTTTATTTTTACCAAGTGGCTTCAAACCCCAGAGTGGCTCAAGCCTGTTGTGTCTTTGTCCTTCCTTAATACTTGCAGCACTGTCAGGGAGGCAGATGTTTTGCAAACAGCTTTAGAGACAGATCCAGTGCTACAGAAGAGTTTGAAAGCTGCAGAGAACAGTCAGGGCTTGCAGAACGTCATGTACTGTTGTACTGGGCATGACTCTCCTGCTTTTATCTTTTGCTGGGGTTCATCCTTAAACCTATTGTTTCCCCCCCATACAAGTTGTTTATAACTTTTACTGTTGAACGGGAGAGAGAGTTGCCAGCGTCAGTGGGAGATCAGCAGTGAGGGGCCGGCGTGTTCCCACTCACCCTTTAGGAAGTGTTCACGTCCTTAGAGCATCGATGTCCTCCAGCCTTATCAGCAGAGGGGTATTTCCTCTCCAGTTGCTCAGCACCGTCACCTCTGCTGGAAATGGGGCTCCTGGCTTGTTGCAGGGTGAGCTGAAGCCATGCTCCTCCTGCGAAGCACTCAGAAAGAGCACCTTTAAACCAAGTGAAAATAAAATCCAACTGTGATTCTCTGTTTTTCTTTCCCCCCTCAAATATTTGCTGCCTGATGACTTCACGACAGAGACATTGATGAGTTTTAGTTGTTATTGCGTGGCACTTTGTGAGCTTAATAAACCAGCTGGTTAGCAGAGGCTCACCGAGAGCTCATTAGCCCTCATTAGCTCACTAGTTGCTTTCTGCTGCAGCAGCTTGAGGCACTAATAGATCCAACAGATTTATCCCATTGATTTGTGAGTGTCTGGGGACTGGGAAAGTTGGGTCAGGTTTTGGAACAGCCCTACGAATGACACTAGAACAATGTGTGAACAGGAGGCATTCACCGCATTGGTGGGGACCGAGGTCGGCTCTGCCCAGGGATGTACCTGGGCTTGGATGTCACCGAAACACTGGAGCTGGTCAGAGGTGAGTGTGCACAGGGTTATCGGTTTCTCCATGCCCCGTGCTGCTCTCTCATGAGCTCTCTCTGCATCCTTTCATATCCTTCAAATGCTTCTTGGCTCTGGGCTGCAGCTTCTAGACTGGGACAGCTGAAGGGAATCACAGGGCACCCCTGGCAAATGAAAGAGTTAATCCAGTGCTGACGTCCTTTCTCCTGTAAAACATCTCTGTTTGCTGCGGATAGCTCAGGAGCTTCCTTCAGTGACAGCAAAGGCGGGTGAATGAATGGCTTTTTTATTTGCTGTTTGTGCCTGTGGGCTTGATTAGATAAGCATCTATGTTTTCAGTTCTATTCCTTGTATATACAATAAAACTTTAAACCAAGCTTAGTGAAACTGCTCCTTCCAGGGCACAGGCAGTCTGAGGCTAGCTTTTAATACACTAAAGTAAAACCATGTTATCTGAACACCCATAAGCTTAGTGCCACAGGTCATGATGCTGCCAGGCTGCTTCTGCTAGTGTCCTGAGGGCAAACTCCCCCCAGCCATCGGTCAGATGCTTGCAGCTCAGTCATCTAGTGGAGCATATTCTAATTCAGCACCCAAAAGTTTTAATTCCCAGGCTTGTGCCATTAACAGGCCAGGAGGAGTCTCTCAGAGAAACAAACAAAAGCAAAGAAATAGGATAAAGGAAAAAAAAAAAGTGAAAAGAAAGGGCAGTAAACTGGAGCAAAGCTTGGCTTGGTTCCTGAGGAGTCTGAGGAGCTTTGTGCAAGGAGCTCTTGCTAAGCACCAGCATGCAGATGCTAATCATGCAGAAGTTCCCTTTTCTGCTAAGGGCTGTATGAAAACCCTGGCTTCTGACTTTGCTAAGGACAGGATGGGAATCCTCTTACGAGGATTAAAATTTCAGGAATAAAGGCCCCTCTCTTCTAAGAAAAGCTGTGCACTTGTAATGCAGGTAATTGGAAAACTTTGGGCAGCCAATCCCACTATCAGCACGAGATGCAGAGAGAGGCAAATTTGGTGAATTTGCTATGATTTGGATCCAATCTTTCATATGTAGCTCCAGATTAAGTTATATTTTCCTGATAGGATTTATCAATTTAGCCCTTTATTTCCCCCATACTGTCTTTCCAAAAGTGCTCAGCTTCTGATCCTGTGCGTTTACTTATTTGGTCAGCCCAGAACATGCTTTTGATCACAGGCCAGTAACTTTTCCCTTTGACATGGAGGAAATTTGGACTTCACCTCAATTACAGAGCCTTTTTTCATCTGTCTGCTTTATTGCATTATGGAGATTTGATCTTCCTCTGGAGTCAGTTGGGTGATATCCAAGGGATACAGTTGGATTCCCACTTCTTTGCTTCTCCTTCCAAGATGGAATGGACTTTTATGGAGCATAAAATCAAAACGCAAGCTATCGCTTGCTTTTGCTACACAGCTCTTCCTGTGCGTTGGTGGAGGTACTCTCTGAGGGTTTTGAAGCCTGTTGTACAATGTGTGGGATGGTAAAATGATGGTAAAACGACTCACGAGAATGGAGATGGAGTGCTGAGAGGAGGTGACACGCTTGCTCCGAATGCCCTGAAAAGCATGGGACAAGTCCCAGCAGAGCATCGTGAGGCTTGTGTCCCCTCTCCCACCTCACTCTCTGGAGTGACACCAGCAGTGTATCTCTCGAGGTTGCAGATGTCCCTGTCAAGCTGTCAAGACACCTTGTGTGACAATTTCATCTCTCCTTTGCGGGGAGGAAAGGGTGCTGCCAGCACCCTGGGGTGCAGGGCAACGTGCAGCTCGAGAAGGATGAAGCTGCTGTGACAAACAACTGGCTGCTCCCAGTGTAGCACTCAAGCCATCTCATGCAAATGTAATTTTGCACGAATTTATGTTAATGAGCTTATCAACAGCACTTTTTTAGAGACAGAAGCAATAAGAGATCCATCAGTAAGGGAGAATATGCATGAGCTGTGCCGTGGGTGTGACTGGGGAGGTGTCTGCATGGCAGGGTCCCTGGGAGGCAGAGGACAAACACAGCCCAGGAGCTGAGGGGGATCTGCTCTTCCCTGTCTACCTCCATCCTCTGCAGCCTGAGCTGCGAACCAGGCACTCGGGAGCAGAAATCCGATTTTTAGAAGAGCAAGTTGCATCTGGAAAATAAGGAAGCTGCTTTTTAAGGAATCGTGTCTGAGATGAGGCATCGCTGCCTTGCCAAGGGATGTGTTCTTAGTTCATAAATAACTCAAGGAGATTACAACTTATTATATACCTGGCCTGATAATATGAAGCTTTTCCCATGGTGAAGCCAGGGCTTAGAGGCAAGCCAAGGAAAGTTGTATAACACACAGTGTAGCTCAGAGGGAAGAAGAACCAAAGTCCATCAAGCACTTAATGGGCAAGTCGCTACAACACCTGAAGTCAAAGCCTCCCTGTAAACTCCCTGCCATAATTCCCTGAACACCCATCCCTTTCGCAGCGGCTGGCGTCGCGCAGACGCCGATCATTCACCAGCAAGAGCTGAGCAGTTGTTGGAGCTACAGAAATGATGACAGCAGGTCTCCAAAATGCCTTTGATCCCCGATCTGTGTTTAGCTTAGGGAGTTTATTTCTCCGCTCAAGGTATTCAAGTGACATCGCTCATGCTGGTGGCTCACGAAGTAGCTGTGGGCAAGCAGCCTGTCCCAAGGACGTTTGCAAAACAACGAGCAACTGTGCTGAAAACATTTCCTGCTCCAGCTCTCAAATCAGCAAAGTTACTGTCTGGGAGTAATTTGGAGGAAGTCTCCTAGCAAGTGCAAAATCAATGCAAATGTGGAACTCCTTGAGACTTAATTGCAGGGGAGCATCTGTTTACGTTTCAGTAGCCAAAAGGCACTATGGGGAAGTTTTCAGTCTGCAAAGAGAGTATATTACTGAGGAAAGTGTAAAAGAATATGCTGTCATTCACCAGTTCCGTGCAGTTGCATCTCTTCAGCCACTAGCCAGAACCACCCTGTTCAAACCACAACTGTGGGTGTAAGTGTCTCTGAGAGCCTCCATCGAGCTCCCCTTTCTAAAGCAATCATCCTGATTGCTCTCAGTTTAGCAGTTACGGCTGAGTGACACATTTTCAGCTTTGGAAAATGATACGCCTAGCCCAGCTTCCCTATGCATAAGTCTCTCATATACATTTAGATACACACATATTAACCAGCTTTCATGTGCTAAATGGTTTCTAAACTTCTGCCTGTCAAGAAGCTGGTGTGATCTGCCAGCAGGATTCCTGTCTGATGGCTTTGTGGCGTGTGCCAACAGCTCCCTCTGGGTTTTTTGTCTCAGATTTACTTCGGTTGCAGAAAAATCAAGGGGTGTTTTTGTTCCCAGAAGTATTTTTGGCAACTGACTGCGCAGAGCATGACCCATCTTCTCAGCCCGGTTGCACGGTCTCTAGACAGCAGCTCCTTCAGGCCAGCACAACCTGGGGTGATGAGACAAGCTCTGTAATGGAAACGATTGTGCCTTTGTGTCTGGGAAGTCAGAAAGTGTCATCCTTTGAAACACAGCGTCTATTTCGGAAAGAGCATCTCTAGCAGAGATCAGCTGTAGCTTTCCAGGGCACCGTGGAGACATCCCAGTTGCATAACCCTGACAGTCACTGGGAGACAGTCTGCTGGAAAGCACCGCAAATTCCCCCTCTCCAGCTAAACACAAAGCATCAATGACCTCAGTCCTTGGCTGTCCCATCCATCTCCAACAGAAAATGTTAGAGGGAATAACATCTCAGGAACCCCTTCCATAAGTTATGAGCTAACACTGCTAATTTTACAGCTCCTAAAATATACCAAAGTTCTAAACAATAGCTTTGCAAGTTGCCTAACTGGGGAGTGAGAGCCAAAAGCAGGAGACACATGGATTTATACTGAGGTGAGCTGTGGGCAGAGGAGGAGCTGGAGTCCCTGAGCTTGGATGTGAAGGCAACAGATTTATGCTGAGGTTCACCAGCTGAGTCTGGGTCTGTGTTTTGCAGCCGCTGGTGTTGGCCTAACCGGATCCCAGATAAGAATCAGGCTGCTTCTCTTCTTTGTTCATCAAAATGGGAAAGAAAGAGCTGACCATTCTGGAAAAATCCAGTGGAACTTGGTAGAAATGGTCCTGAGTGTGCCACGGAAATTATTTAATAGAGTCCTATGCAGAAATTACTGTAAATACTTGTAGAATTTAATAAGTGCTTTAATGCTTCCTGTTGGGTTATTTTTAACACTCTTGTAGAATTCTGTAGTGGGATATGATTATGTATTAAATTTTAATAGATGTTTAAAAAAAAAAAAAGAAGAAAAAAAAAAGGGTTCTGAACACTATCGGTTTATATTAAGTTATACAGGATGCCTTCATTAGGGATAGTTTTCTGCTCCCAAACAAAGGCTGAACAGATTTGTAGACTGTACATGAGCAAAATAATCCCAGCTCGGGGAAGATATTAATGAAATCCAGGCTGAAAAAATGTGCAGGAAGCTGCTGCAGTGTTTTTATTTCCAATTGCAATTCACACAGGTGAATTCAAGAGCTGACCAAGGTTCACCACATCTTAATGGCACTGTCAAAACCCTGAACTTTAGAGATTTTCCTCAAGGAAATCTTGATTCATATCTTCTTTTGTGATCAAGGAAAAGTGTTCCTGCAGTTTGAAGAGACCGTATACAATTTCATGCCTTTTCTAATCTAACCCCACGTGGCACAGATCAAAGGTCTTCATGAAGTTCAGTGCATGAAGCTCAGTAATCTTGCATCCTGTACAAATTATCCTCCAGGAAGACATCTGAGTCTTCTGTGAGGACGTCCATTGCCTTCTATCATTGTTTGTGCTCATCTGGTTGTATGATTAATAGCTATGATTTCTGTAGGACTAACATGGCCATGCCTCATTAACTGTGTTTGGCCACCACACATTCATTAGTCAGGCATCATCAGAACATCTTTGGTTTTTAAGACCATGCTGGGTTTTCACAAATGATGCCCAATTTTTAACAGAGTGCTTGGGAATGGTGGTTAAATTCAAGTCCCATTGGGGAAGGGGTGAATTGTTCTCTGCAAGCTCATAGGCTGAGCATGCCAAGATGAAGAAAGATTGGGGAGGATGTGGTCAGCTGCAAGTATCATGTGAGTGTTCCCAGTGTTTGGGGTGGCTAACTTTTTTTTGGCAGGATTTCCATAGGAGAAAATTTGCTAATGAAAGAGGAAAAATGAAGGGAAGCTCACCAGATGAGGGTGCCACCACACTGTCCCCAAGTCTTGATACATGAGGAGCTGAGTGTCTCCCCCATGGGGGCTTCTCCGATTTGGGGAGATGAACTTCTGTGCAGGCTCCTTCCAGACGTGTTATTCGGCTGTGCTCATGTGCAGTGGCCAGGTTGGTGCCACAGGGGGCTCAGCAGCAGGACAGTGGCCACATCCCGAAGGCAGAGGGCTGGACAGGCACCTCCACCTTCAGCTGAGAAGGAAAGGACATCATGTGAGAGATAGGCAAGCGCAGAGATCTGTGTCCAGGGTTTGATAATGGGGGACTTTTACACTGAGCTGCTCCAGTGCCATGGGCCATGTCTATGTCTGCAAGAAACAGACTGTTTCCTCCTGTGGATTCTGTCTCCAGTTATTTCTCCCGTAGACAGTATTCGCTCTTATTTACCCTGTGACTTGCCTACAGCTCAAATTAACTGGACGAATATTAACAAACATAATGGCAATTCTTTTCCCATCCCATCTCCTTCAGTCAGTCTTTAACCCACTTATCAGACACTTGCTGTTACAGAAATAATCAGGAAAAGAAAAAATTCACCAGTGCTGAATCAACACTACTGTAGGTTTGGGATTTTTTTCTTTTATTCTTTTTTCTTTTTTTTTTTTTTTCTTTTCTTTCTTTTTTTTTTTTTTTTTTTTTTTTTATTTAATTTTCTTGTTTTTTTTTTGGTATTAAAGAATTTTAAATTTGAAAAAAAAAGG
>JAAGNO010026931.1:76790-132940 GCA_033439905.1 Ceryle rudis
TTTTTTTTTTTTTTTTTTTTTTTTTTTTTTTTTTTTTTTTTTTTTTTTTTTTCTTTCTTTTTTTTTTTTTTTTATTGTACTCATATAACTTCCTTGGTTTCTCTTGGACATACACCAGCCTGAAATTGTAGAAACACAGCTGGCTAAATCCATCACATCTTATTACAGGTTATCAATTCTCCCGTGCAATGAACACATCTGACAATTAGCGGTGAATTGATGAGTGACTCAGTTTGGGCTTTGCCATTTAGAGGAGACTATTCCTTTATTGTTTTGTGCTTAACAGAAAACCTCACAATACAGGCTTCATCTATAGAAAATGCAACAAGCTGGTAAAACCATTAGCATTTCTTATAACCCAAATGACAAATGGTCTTTACATTAATCTCAAATCACTTCTCTAAAGCAAGGATCAGGAAAGAATTTTCCTCAAAAGGATATTGTTGCCCAAATGGGGAGGTGCTTTTGCCGGGCTGTCTCACCTTATGTGGGATTGATAGGTGTAGGGACTGCCAGGCTTCCCTTCCTGGCCTTGGTAAAGCCTTCAGTCAAAGTTGCTTTGATGAATCTTCTACTTCTACCAAAAGAAAAAAAAAAATATTGCAAACTCTGCATAGACAAAGGACCAAACCACACTGTGACTCACACCCTACAGTAAACCTTTTCGGCATAATACCGCAGTAATTCAGGTTTAACTGGTTCCGTTCCATATCCTAGTGCAATTAAATGGGGATATTTGGCCAGCTGGCTTATTTCAGTATCAGCTCTTTATTTGTGGGGGGTGGAAATCTGTCTGCTAATGCCAACCAGAATATCAAAGCTCCACAAAAGTCTTATAACAAGGACTGAAAGAGATTTTGAGAAGGAAACTCTTCTTTCCTTCTCCCCCGAGACTTCATCTCTCTGCTCTCCAGGGACCAGCTTTCCCAAGGGGCCTGTCAAGTACCAGCTCAATGCAGCATTTCTCCCAGTAGGCTTTATGGAAAGATGCACCAACCTCACCATCTAAAATGGACATCCACCAGGAAAAACACCAAGTACTTTCAGCGCAGTGTCAAAACACCATCCTGTTAGCTTTGATCTCTTCAATGTGCAAATAAAATGAGGCTGGTGAGAGAATGAAATTTCTTTCCTTTTCATTCACCAAGTATATTAATGTCTTGATCGCCAAATGATTCTCATTTACTCACTGTAACCACGGTTTTTTAGTTTTTCTCTTTGATTGTATGGGTTTTGCTAGTTTGGGGTCCTTTGCTTTGTTTCTCCCTGCCTTTAGCTGGTCCAGGGATTTGCTCCAGAGCGGAAATGAAGGATGCAGGTGATGCTGAGGAAAGTAAAGACCACACGGAGTAGCATTGCTCTAAGCAGCTGCATGAAAATGCCCCGTGCACATCTATTAGTGAGTGAAAGAGTTTTGCTTGGCAAACCTCCCAGCCCAAAAACCAGGTGGATCAGGGCTGAGGCTGGGGCTTGGGGTGGAGATTTTTTGCCTTTACTGACTATTTGGAAGAAGAGCAGCTCAGGCACTATAGTGATTTGCTGATCACTAGAGAAAGGAGGAAATATTTAAACAGGGCGAGGTGTCAGACTAGCAATACTACACCTTTCCATGGTGGGCACTGGGGGGGTCACATCTCATCATGAAGCACAAGCTGATGCTTTAGATTGTTGCTGTTAGAGATGGTAAGAAGTTGCTGCCTCTGCTAATCAATGCTACATGAGAAGCAATGTGCTTGTCAAGACTTCAAGATGTTTCACACGCGAAGTGTAAGATGCTCAGCCCCGCGTTCCTGTGATTAATGAGTTACTACCCACTAGCTACACACGTGGGTAAGCACGGTCTGTAGTTTCTGCGAGGTAACTGTTCTGCACACAGTGAGACAGGATTAAACCAAGACAACTTGTTTTGCCTTTGCCACAGATGTAGAAAACAACAAAAAAAAACCAACCCAAAAACCTACAGAGATTTCCCACAGCTCAGCTGCTGCATGGTAACTTGTTCAGGCTCAGTAACTTGTTAAATCTCAGTGACTTGTTACATCTCAGTGACTTGTTAAATCTCAGTGACTTGTTACATCTCAGTAACTTACTAAATCTCAGCAACTCGAGCTCTCTTCCTGGCAATTGAAACGCAGCTCTCCCTGGGCTGGCAGTGCTTTAGCAGAATACAATGGCACTTCATAACACTTAGTGATGTTTCATAGAAAACTCTATCCAAATTCTATCCCACAGGAAGTATGTAGGTTGTAACAAAGAGTAGTGGGTGAAAAGCAGAGGTTCCCAAATCAATCCGTGTTGGGAAAATCATCTGTAGGTTCCAATAACTGTGTCAGCTGAATTGCTTGGGCTGCTTTTGTGTGCAGAATCATGCAGGAAATCCCAACAAAGCAGAATTTCTCGTAAGACTTCTGGTGCATCACCCTGTGGTCCGAGCCAGAAAGAAACCACAAAAACAATTGCTCTCCTTGCTGTGCAGCTACTACAAGTCCCAGGTGGAACCTGAAAATGAAATGTGTGTCTGTGTCAAAACACTGCAGGGCTTTCCAAAATCCTCTCTTCGGATGTATTTACAGAAACAAGCACATGATGAGGGTCAGGGGGTCATTCTCTATATTATACATTGTTCTCTTGTCAGCTTGGCTGGAATTGTCCCAGTGGCTTAATTTATTTAAGAATATTTTAAAACATTTCTTATATGTCTTAGATTTGAGCACCCAAGATCATGTATCACTTTGGAACATCTTTAAGGAAACTTTAGAGCTTTTATATACTTCACTGCACAATGGACCCATTTCTTCATTGTTGTTCTGAGATGGATATCTGCTGAAGCAGAAATGTATAAACAGTGAGAAAAATTGGCTCTAAAAGGTCTTAAAAGCTAATTTATATTCAAGGCTTGGTTCAAGAGCTGGATTATCCTATTCTTACCTTTCAGAGGACCATAATAAGGAAGGTAAAAGACTGACAACAGTAATACAAGAGACATAGGTAAGTCAACTCTAAATGTTACCAGTGCCTTCTGAATCCATGCTGGATATTCAGGGCTTCATCTCTATTATGGGGTTCTCTCAAAACCACATAGGCTTCCTCTCTTGGGTGGTTTCTCTGTACACTTGAGGTCTTCCTCATCACCAAGGAGGGAAACCTCACCAACGGACCTCATGGGTTATCTATCTCAGGGGAAAGCAGAGATGGCAGCATCTAAAACCCCAGCTCTCATGCCTGTGTTGTTCCCTCAATGTTGCAATGAAGCTGAGGGCAACCAGAGTGCCCAGCAAGGTGTCCCAGTTTGGGTGCTGTGTGTAATCACTATGTCTTGAAATGCTGGCACTCCTCACCTTGATGATCTTGGTGAAGTCTTTGGCAAAGGAGCACGGCACCCTGGAAATAAATTTGCCAAACAAATTAACACGACAGCAGAAGGGGTAATTTTATTAAAAAGCTCACAAAGTGAAGGATATTATAATTTGTCCACTAGCACTTCAGCTGGCTGAGGTTCCAGCTAGGAAATGTGGAATTTTTTGTTGTTGTTGTTATTTCCTAAAATCCTCTTGGGAAATAATTTTCTCAGATTTCTTCAGCGATGCTCATTTTCCTGTTTTCACTGGATTATGAAAAAGAGAGATGTCTGCAGTTTCTTTTTTTTTCTTTAGGGGTGAATTTCATCCCTTTTGCAAAGTTTATGAACTACCTAAATCCTTTTTAAATCCTACCCTGTAGTTTTAAGGAAATGTCTTCTGGGGGTTTTTTTGTTTGTTTGGTTTGGTTTGTTTTTTGTTTTTTTTTTTTTCATGCAGCAAAACTTCTTGGAAAGCAGAAGGAAACATTGAAACACCAGAGGAAAAATTAATAAGAGAAAAAAAGGTTTTTATCTTTTTTGGATATTACTGTATGAAAATTTGGGAAGCACCATAAAAATTACATAAGGTTAAGAAAATTTCATTATGCCAAGCATCTTGTCTTGTTGTCTTCCTCTGTAAAGCATCCAGAAAACTGCTGGCATAACATGAAATTGAGACGGAGGCTGAAAGCACTAAGATTATGCTGAAATTGAAGTGTTAGGAAATTAATTTTTTCCAGGGTTTTCGAGAGCTATTTCCCTTCCACCTGCTGACCAAACAGGATAGCAGTAAAATACTTCCTCTTAGTGACTCACAAAGCTGTCAGAGGTGATGAAGCCCAATGGGAGTTGGATGATGTCTTAAATAAAGATTTGCTTTTCTCCTGTTGGCTAACGGCGCTCTCCAGACTGGTGACTCTACCTGCACTTCCAGGCTATGGAAATGGCAACCAAGAAAAGCCTGTTGTTGGTTGTTTTGCTCTCAGAAAATTTCCATCAGGCTTCTACAGCTCAGTGTGACCAAAGGAAAAAGGGGGGAGGGGAAATTTCAGACGTGTTTAGTGATGTGCTACTTGTTAGAGGCTGAAAACTTCTTTGCTAAAGCTAGTAGTGCCTGCTAGGAGCATGGTTTCTCCTCCACTGCCTGAAATGAGGTCTTTATTGGTTCAAAAGTTATTTTAGTGGGGGGATTTTTTCTGTTTCAAGGTATTGAAAGGCAAGAGGTCCTCAGCCCTGGGAGCTGGCATCTCCCTACAGATGGTCCCACACTGGCCTGTTGAAATAATGTGCCCCAGTCTATTTCCAAAGGGCAAAACAAGAGTTTGGGTGGCCCAACACAACTCAAGGTAGCTCTTCATCTACAGTCATTGCTCTCGAGAACACTCCTCCTCCAGTATCTAGTATATCTCTACTGGAGTTTTTCAATTTTATTTCTCTGCTACAGAGAGAAGACAACTACGGAAGATTAAAGTGAATTATTATATGCTATGGGTTTCGGAAACATCCTTTTGCTTCCTTCCTAGGTCATGCACAGCCCCGTGGTTTGCGATGCAGGCTCAGCTCTGCTCTGCTCCTCTTTCCCCTCTGGTAGCTTTCCATTCATATCACACCGAGCTGCTTCTCCAAACGTCCGACTAAACGTGTCTCCCGGTGTGTTTCTAAGGGGAAATGATTAACTCAACCCATCTATAGGAAGCGATACTTCCTATTTAGAGACACTCCTGACAAAGCTGAGTTGGAAAAAAAAAAATGCTGCGGTGGTTTCAAATAAAATATGCTGTATTTTTTCCAAAAACTGGTTGGTGTTTTCCATGAAGCATAAAGAGCAGTTTCAGCAAGAGACCATCTGCCATCTTGCTGCAAAGAACTGTTTTTTGAAGTGAGCCTCTCCACTGCTTCCCTACTTGAAATGAAAACCTGCGCATCCAATGGAAATATTGATTTCTAAATAATCTTTAGTTGGAGTGTTAAACTAAAGCATAAACTGAAGATCTAGTAAATTAAAGAAACTGGATATTTAGCTGCATAACTAATAGCATTTGGACTTGCATTTAACTGATGATCTAAAACCAAGGAGACACCCATCAACAGTCAGGCTCAAAACGCTTTGTTTTTATTTTCTTTTGTTTCAGAAACTCATTCAGGACTGAGACATTTATTTAAAGTCTCCTCCCAGCTCTCCACCCCTGATGAAGATTTTAAACAAAGGTCAAAGAAGGAATGAAAAAACATAAGCAAAGTTTAATGGACAAGATTAATTACTACGCATCTGTAGGGTTTTTTTCCCATTCTGCTAATAATCTACCCTGAAATATTTCTGTGTTGTTTTCACTGTACTGAAGTGTGCCAAGCAGACTCTGACTGAAGTTATCTGAAGACATCTGATCAGTTTTAATTCACCACTGGCCTTAAGTTAGTGACTGCCTCGGAAGCCAAACAAAACCAGTCCTCTTCCAGCAGGGTCACATTTGTTAGCTAACTTTTAAGCTGAGATTCTGTCTTTTCTTTTCCTGAGTCATCGGTTTGCCCATCTCATTGCTATTCCAGGAGCTGGGAGTTTTCTTCAGGCATCTGCCTGAGGGGGATATTCGGGGCAAGGGCTCAAAATTCATAGCAGGAGGTTTCACAGTTAGTGCCCGCACTTGAGGTGCTTATAAGTAAACATGATGTCTAGGATGAAGCTGTTCCCATATGTATGTGGAGCAATCTCTCCCTCTTGCCATCAACAAAAAGAAATGTTTTCAATTTATGGATTTTCAGTTTACATAGCATGGAAGGCTTATGTAAGTAACAGGGGAAAAGAGAAAAATGTTGTGAATTCGTAACAGCCCAGCTAGGCACAGTATCCAGGGCTAAACCTGTCAGGCTCTGGACTGGGGAGGATGCTTGTTTGGAGAGCTGACAAGTGAAACTGCGGAACTACAAAGATTTATTGTATACCAAAATAATTCCTACACTTGCTGAGCAAAGCTGCTGCCCCGGAGTAACTGCTCTCAAAAATATTTTCCATTGTGAACTCCAAGTCCTTTTTCTTGCCCAGATTCCATCACAACAAACAGCCCAAGGATTTACATGCCTCTCGCTTACCTTATGATGAGTGTCTGATGCACAGGTTTTAGAAAGACAAGCGTGAAGCAGGTGCAGCCCCCTTGAAGGTCACAGCAGAGGGAATCTGAGGACTGGTCCATCCTCATCAGAGCAGAGATGCCTGGGTGGGGTCCTGGGAAACAGGTGTTGCTGCAGCTCTTGGTCTGGTGGATCTGTTGTAAGAGTAGAGCAAGGATGTTTCTAGCCCAGGGCTGACAGTGACCAGCCTCAAACTCACTGGATGTTTTCGGAGGCATTTTCAGAAGCATCACATCACTTCCTCACAGTTGATACCAAGCTTTAAAAAGAGCAGATTTCAGATAACACTGGGGAGGTTTGAAATTCTCATTCTATTCTCATATCAGGTGTCCAAAACGAAAGGGACAGAATTTTGTCTTCTGAGAAGTCACTGATTTGTTGTTCCTGGCAGTTCCTGATCAGTTCTAGCTCAGCAGCTAGAACTGGTATACCCGAAAGTCATCATTACCTTGTTGATGTGGATATTTAAAAGTGAAATTCATCTTATCTGACTTCAGGGTGTCTAAAAGTTAGATGACTAATCCTGGGCTCGTGCCCTGGCCTCTTTTTATATTCCCTAAAGAAAAACAGACACCTCCAAAATTTCACTCTGTCAGACTGTAGGCATGGGTCTGAGGAGGAGGTGAACCTGCACCTTCTCATGGGCTATAAAGGGATTGCAGATAACAAGCCCAGACTGAGGTGTCAGCAGCCTATTTATAGGATTTCAATAATAAATCAGGGAAATTATATTGTTATAGCAATAGAAAACCCCAAACAGCGTTTCTGTACCACTGCCCATCCACATACTTCCTTCAGCTGATAAAGAAATGAGACAAGAGACAAATGACAGAGGCTTCTGTGATAAACAGGGCTCAAAAATTGCAGATGGGAAAGAAAAATAAAGATGTGGCTGTATTAAAGATCACAGGATAAACCAACCACCAGTATAAGAAGTGCTGAAAATTGAGGCGGTTCCGAAGTTGGTGCGTTCAGGAGGGAGAAGGAAGGTCCCTGCCTTGTGTGGGGCACTGGGACCAGCCAGGATCTGGCTGATGGAGCAGGTGCAGAGGAAGATGGGGGGCAATCAGGGTGGTGGAGAAGAAACTAAAATAGTTTTGTTTAGGCTAGGAAATGGAGGAAAAGGCAAGGAAAAGGATTGCTTTCTATAAATAGCCCAGGTAAACCCCCAGGGAAGGGAGACAGTTATTTAAGCTAAAGGACAATGCTGGCCCCAAATCAAACTGGTTGTGAGTAAATAGAGGGTGGAAACATGAAGCAGGTTTCTGAGCATCACAGGAAAGATGTTCTGAAACAACTTTCCAGTCACAGCAGGAACCTGAGCACTTCTAAATCCGTCAGAGCAGGAAATTGATCTCAGTGCCAAGATATCTTCCAGATCTACATACATATTACTCATGCTTTATTTAATCTTTATTTTGCCAAAGACAAATTTTTGCCCTGTCTTAGATAATAGGAATGGACAAAACCTTGAGACGATATAGTTGATAGCTTGACTGCAGGTGGGTTCATCCATACTGGTGGGAGATGGGCTGGCATCAGTTGGCACATCCACAGGTGACATCCTACAGCTCTCTAGTCCTCTACTACCCTTACTGTTGCAATATTTTTTAATATTTTTTGCCATCATCAAGCCTTATCTCCCTCTCTGCAGCTGAAGAACATCATTAGGCTAATAACGGCTAATGGACCACTGCAAGAAGGGTGGTATTCACTGGCCTGAGAAAAATTACTATGAAATCTCCTTGGGAGAAACCTCAGTCAACAAAAACTACAGAAACAAGACAAAACCAGGACTAGTGCAGTGGTTTGAACATGGCCGTTCAGCAAACAGGGAAACTGAGGAAACTGGGTTCGATTTTCCTTTCCTCTGATTAGTCTTTTTATGTAGACATGTACAGAGAAAATTGATGGTGATAGAGGAAAAACCCACATTCCCACAAAAGCTTCAGTGCCCAATTTCCAGTGGCAGTGGATAAGGATAAATTGGGATGGTCTCTTGTTTTGGGGTCAGCTCCACACAATCTTTTGGCTAAATATTCTAGCCCAGTTTGCACAGAGTTGCATTCTCAGTGTTACAGAGTTTTACCAAACTGCTTTCTTTGTATCTGAGTTCAATTGTGAAAGACAGGCACCACCAGCTTTTTAAGTAGTTACTACATTAGTCAAAGGGTTTTCCTTCTCATATAGAGGAGATTTCTACCACTTGCCCCTAAAGCAAATAAGTAATTTTATAGAAAGTAGTTCAATTTAAATAGAAAATCTTATCACGGAAGGAGAGATAAATAAATAATTTCCTTTTTTTTTTTTTTCCCCTCTTTCTACTTCTAAAACAATTAAATTCACGCTACTTTAAACTACTGATTTAGTCAGGCTACTGTAATCTTGAGTCATTCACCACTGAATTGACCAAAGCACAGCAAAGCAAGAAAAGAGCTTTTTTCACAGCTGAAATGAGTCAACTCTCCACCTCAGCCCTTCAAATGAAGAGAAGACAAGGCCTGCAGCATGCTGAGATGGGGAAAAGAGTAAGGTTTTGCCAATCAAAGCAGGCTGTGCCTCCCACTTACCTTGATCAATAGGAATAACCCTACACTCCTGACTAGGAGGGTAAATAGAGGCTCTGCCAAGTCCATCATCAGCCACCTCCCTCGTAGATCACGTCTGAACCTTCCTACCCCGATCACACATCAGTGGGTGGTTATCCAGGGTTGATGAACAGCCATTCTTCTTTGGAAATTCTGTATTTAGCAGAAGCTCCTGCTTTGCCTCACCAGTTGCACTAGGAGCCTTGTCCATCTCACATGTCCTAAAAACAACCATTTGTGAAAGCAGGCGAGAGCAAGAACTGAGTAAACTTGGACACAGCTCCCGGCCAAATTATCAGCATGTTGCCAAACATGGAGAAGAGCGCATCTGATTCTTCTGGTGAGGCGTCCAAGAAGGGCCACAAAATTATAGCTCAAACTATAAACAGAATGAGTACATTTTGTTCATTTTCCTGTTCTCTTCATAATCGATGCAATATGAAGAGCTGCTATCAGTGGAGAGTTATACAATCAGATGGCAGCAATAAAAAGAACGTTAGCAAGTCTAGGATATCATAGGAGATTGACTGGAGGAAGCAGTTATAAACCAAGACCATTTATATCTATTTAGATGAGAACATCAGATTTGTGACGTAGTCATTTTGATGTCTGTCTGCCCACTTAATACTCAACTAATGGACCTTTGCATCCTGAGTTACTGTGGTTGCTTGGAGAAGGATCAGTACCAAGGATTATATAGGCACAGACACGGCTCTTGGTGCACCTTGAGTAAGATGTGTGTTCTATACAGTAATAACTTATCCCGATACAGAGGAGCTAATTTTATATGCACCATATATGCATGTGCAGAATTTCAGAATTACTGTCTGGTTTATTGTTTCTTTGTTCTATTAAACTGATGGGAGGTTTTAATTTTTGTTATTGTTGCTTTAGCACAAATCAGACTACAGGTTCACGGTCTCACAAACCTGTGGCGTGGGGAAGACACTAAGTACAAGATGAACGTCTCCAGCAGCTGTCAGCAAGGAGCCTTTACTGTAACATCTTTTGGTCTTTGGCATCTGGAAAGGTCCTGTTTCTCAGATGGTCTTCAGACTTGTTTCCTCCTCTCACAGCCATCTCTTCTCTGGTATCTGCAGAATGCACTGGGAAAATCCAGGGGCTATCAAAATGAGAGCTGTAAAGCTTTAGAAACAAGCAGACATTTCACCTGTCTCTAATCAGCCCCATCTCATGGTTTGGCTTTGATTTCCTCAGTGCAGAAAAGAAATGTATAGGATTTTAATTTCCTTGGCTCCCAAGAGCAGTATGAATGAGACTGCAGCATTGCATTCAGCTTGGGTTATTAATGGGCTCCATGCTTGCAAATGTCTCATTCAATATATTTGCTCAAAGTACTTCTAAAAAAAGAGGGGGGGGGAAATAAAAGAAGAAAGAAAACATCAGGTTTCTAGGTCTAATGTATGTGACCTGACAGCATGAATACATTAGATCTTCCACAGAAACATAAAATTCCAGTGCTGTGCATTGGATCTCTAGCCTTTTTATCTTCATCTGGACTCTAATCAATGTGCTAGCGAACTGCCTGGAAATAAGCTGCTTTTTCCTGCCACTCTGGCTCATACTTTCTCTCCGTTTGAAAGGGTATGACATGCCTTCTTATAAAGTCACTGTAAGTTGGGAATGTTTCTGAGCTCTCTGTTCAAACATCCTGAGAATCTTCCAATACAAGTGTTTTCTTTCTCGCCGAGTGCTCAGCCCCCCTGTGCCAGAGCCAGATCCTCTGCAGGCATGAGGCAGCGAGGCTCTGCTGAAGGCCATATGCTCATGACTTGCTGCTGAGGATCTCATACATCATTTCCCACTCACAAAGAAGATAGGGTCCAATAATCTTAAACTGAGACCTATGAGATCTCTGTTGTCTTCTAGAACTTCAGGCAGGACACAGCATTTCCCCACTTCATGTCTGGTTTTCCCTTCCCATGCTCCAGCTTATCTGCAAGCCTTTAAGTTCTTAAAAGGAAGAGCTGTTTTATATTATGCATCTGGACAGTGTCTAACACAAGAGGGCCCCAGTTTGATTAGGGTCTCTTGTGACTACCGTAATACAAATACCGCTAATAAAATGCATTTGAATCGGGAAAAAAAAAGGCAGTGATGTTTCTTTCCCAATTAGCTCTTACCTTGGGAGAGGCTGGGGGAGGTGGGATTGTCAACCAGGGGCAAGGTGGCCTGACTTGACCCATCCTGGCATGGATGGCTCCTTGAGCTGTCCCTGCAGTGCTGCAATCCAAACTTAACAAGAGCCATGCTTGTCTGTGCGATGTCTTCCTGTGCCTGGAGTGCTTTAAGCATCCAAATGTGCCACGTATTTGCCTTCCCGAAGTAGGGCCTGCTTCTGTTAACAGCAATTAATCACTTTGTAGCCAGTCTTTTATTATTATGAACACAGCAGATGTGTTTCCATTAATAGGTCCCCAAGTGAGCCTTATCCAGCATCTCTGATATTTAATGAAGGAGATTATGTGGCCTAAATAGAGTTTTCATTTTCAGCATCCTCCCATTTCTATCTGCACTATCAAGTAAGCAAACAAAATGAAGTGGGAATCTTGTTACGGGCTCAGTTACAGGACATAGGATAAACTTGCTGCCAAATAATAAAGTGTGTCCTCTAGCTTAATGTGATTAATAATAGCTAAAATGCGTTGGTATTTTTACAAGGATCTAAAACAAAATGTTAAAAACAAGCACGTAGATGTCTTTATACTGTAGTGGTAATTCAAAGCTCTTCACTTCCCCAATTAACCTCAATATTTGAGCAATGAGAGGGCAGGCAGCTGGCTCCCCAGGGATATGTCTGTCTCCAGAATGTTGTTCAATCTCAGGGAATTTTTCAAGTGTGCTGGTTGCCATTAAGAAGTCATCACTTCCAACAGTGGCTAAGACCTAGCGAGTCTTTGGGTGCTTATAAAATACTGTCTAACTAATGACGGTAATCATGAGGGTTACCGAGCAGTGGCACACGAGGTTTCTCAGCATGAGCCACCTCAGCCACATGCTGACAGAGCTGCTCATGGCCACATCCAGGGTAGGTGCAGCCTCATGAGCAGCTGGTGCCTGGCAGAGCACTGGCCGAGCATCCCGCTCAGCTGGGATCCACATCCCTCTGCGGAGCACCGTCTGTTTGCAGGCATCCTGGGTGGGGTGGGCGTTGGTGTGCGTGGATGTGTCTCTGGTGCTGCTCTCCACCTGCCTCCATCTCTTCTGAAATGATCAGCAATAAAATCTCTGCCTTGACTTGGAGCCTCTGACTTTTCCCTTTCCCGACAGCAAGCAGCCACCACAGGTACTGGGCACAGGGCATGGCCACTCTTTCACAGCACCACAAGTTTTGTGGAGAGGATGTTTTTCCAAAGCATGGAAAAAGTATGGAAAGTCAGACTCTGCAATCACTTTTGTTCTCCTAAATTATTTCTAGAACCAGATCCCTTCCACCCAAGTGGTTTCCTCATCCATTTTCTACTTTGCATTGTCTGAGGCTTACTGAAATTTCATCTTTAATGTACTTGGATCTTAAAAGCAGATAGTCAAGATGCTACACCTACTCCTTATTCCCAGCACAGTGAATACAGAGGTAGTTTCCTGTATAATACAGACAGAAAAAGTCCTGTACTTTTCAAATAAGTCCACTGGGATTCATAAGAAGCACCTCCACTGTATAAACGTATCACATAATTTTAAAATCCAGAAGGATCATCTCATAAATTCTATAGATCTGTCTTCCACTGGTCTGTGCAATAAAAGGTAATAAAATTTGTAGTGTCTGCAGTATGGAGCCACTGGAGAGGGAGTTCAGTCACTCAGGATGGAGTATTTAACCATAAGACACTGACAAACTGGCCCCACTCTTCCAGGTAAGGTGGGAGTGCAGTCACGTTTAACATCACAGGGTATGGTTCTATAGACCACATTAACTCACAAGCCTGTTTTCAGTCCTTGCACGAAATGCTTGAGGTATGACAGAATGGAAAAAACAATGAACTTTCTTTCTCACACACATCAAAACAACTTCACCACGAGAAATATAGATAACTAACAAATGGTTGTCCTTAGCCATGTCTCTTTAAGAGAAAACAAACCAAACTGTTGCGTTTTTAATTAAAGCCCAATTAATTTGAATAAAGTGAGGAAATCACATCTGGGCCGATGCTGCTATACAGCTTCTAACCACAGCATGCGTGAGGTTACGTCAAGGACTTGCTTGTCAACTTTGCTTTAACTCACATATGGGACTGGGTATGAAAGAAAACCCAAGAGTTTTTACTTTCTGCAGTAAAAGCCAAACTAACATAAAATGAGATTAATGGCAACAGCAGTGAGAGCTTTCATTTCCCAATGAACTTTCTCAATAGTACCAGTAATCAACATCAGGTTGGTTTTTCTCCTCCCTCCCCCCTTTTTTTTTTTCTTTTCTTTTTTTTTTTTTTTCAGGAAAAAACAACCTTTCATCAGAGAAAAGAAAAAGAGATACTTAAAATACATAGACACATCTGTTCTCCCATATTAACAACATTACGTCTTTCTCCATGTGATGCATAATGAATCATCTCAGTGTGTTTTGCTTTATAGTTCTGTACAAATCCGATTCCTTATGACTATTACTGTAATAATAATATTTTCCAATTCAACAGTATTTTTGAGTTTCTCAGTGTAAGAAACTATAATGGGAAGTGAAGTGTGTTGAACCCACAGCTACAAAAAGGGAGGCACAGTTGTAATCACCAGAAGTAGAATATGTACTATCAGGGGGGGAAGATAATGGTGTTTATAAGATGATTTTTTTTTTAATGCAGACATATAATTTGCACTACAGTGTGGTTAAGCGAGAAAGTATTGCCATGCTCATTGGTAATGCCTGGAAAAACAAGGCTTACAGCATCTTACAAATGCTTTTGTCTTTTTTTTCCCCCTTCTTAGAAGAATTAAATTGCATCCATCGCACACGCCGGGCAGGTAAGGCTTCACACCCAAGCCATTGCTGGTCCTGTGCAGTGAACACAGGGTAGAGGTCCTGCAGCCCATCCACCTTTGGGAGAGATGGTGCTGAGGGTTTAACGAAGCAGAGAAAAGAACATCCAGCATCCCTCATTCCAACCCCTGCTCTGCTGATAATTGGATGTCCTCTGGCAACACGGCTGGCTTCACGGGCTTCCCTCCGTACACCTATGGATTTACTGATGCTCCTCCTGGACCAAAAGTATGCCCAGTTTTCTGTCCACTTTTCTTTTCCTTCTCCCTGGCTACTTGGGAAATATAATCTAAACTAACTTTTTTTTCCAGTGAATTAAACTGCAGTAAACCCCAGTTCAGACACTCTGGATTAGTGGGGATTAATGTTCCTAAGTAGGCACCAAAACTCTATCTACGTGCTTCCAGACAGTGGAAAACCACAAAACTTGGACACCTACATCAGTTTTATAGGAACTGTTAATGTGATTTGGCAGCAGTAATTAACAATTCCTTGAAAGATATAGATCCTGATTCATTTAACTGTTCATTTTAAATGCTGTATGAGGACAAAAGTCTTGCTTGTGCTCACTACCAATGGCCAACAGCAGCAGAGGAATGTTTTCCGCACCAAGGAATGATAAGGATGAGGTTTTTTATTTAAAAAAAAAAAAAAAAAAAAAGAAAGAAGAGAGAAGAAAGAGCAAGAATCCTTGATTCAATTAAGTCTTAGTCATGTAAATAGTTGGGAGTTTCCAGAAAGCAATGTCTTTATAGCAGGATGCCAATGTAGTGTACAATTAAAATGTAAAATATGTAGGAAGGTCACCAAGCCTTTGATTATGAACAAGATTTTTCCTAACCCACCCATGACTTGGCATTTTGATCCTGAAATTTATCAACAGGAAAAGGTGATGATTTCTCTTTTTTTGGACTGGAATGGAAAATAAGTTAATTCGTAGAGAAACAAATCTTGTTCACAAAGTTTATTTGCTCCTTACAAAGGCTTTTATTATTTGATTCGACTTTTAACCGAGAAGGATTTTCTGGAAAGGGCTTTTGTTTTGTTTGATTGGTTGGTTGCTTTATAGAAAAACTGCTTCCTATGGTATAACATGAAAAGCAAACAGCTTTTACATAACAATTTGATTACAATAATTTAATTCAGCTTTACTGTGCTGTACCAAAATGATAACAAGGGTAAGCCTGACACTGGCAGCAAATACCAGGGTTTAGCAGAGAGGAATCCCAAAACATCATCGAATGTTTTCTCCAGTTCCTCAGCCAGCATTCCCAAGCCACTTCATTATCAAACCCTACAGAGCTCTGTTATTATTTTTACCCTCCTCTGGTTTGGAAATCAATAGAGCCATTGACATAAGATGATTGACTGGAGCAGAAGTTGTGACTATATAGACGCAATATCATCAAGCAGGATCAAGAGTGGGAACCTGGTAATGTCCCACCTAAAGCCTGAAAGTCCAGGAAGATTTTTTTGCATGGACTTCAAGTACTGATTGAGGGTGAATTTTAAAATGCAATATTATCTTTTTTACTTTATTACACATTCCCTTGCATGAAAGTAGCCATTAAATGGAATATTGTACGCAATAAATCTTCTGACACAAAGCAGAAAGAGTGAAGAGAAAGGAAAGGATATTAAACTCTAATTTTTGCTTCTTACAAAGTTATTTGTTATCAGGCAGCTAAAAAGCAACATTATGCCTAGGAACTGTGAGCAAAAAAAATAGCGAGTCGTGTGTTCAGCTAAACTTCTCAAAGTGTATTTGTGTGTTTTAATACAGTACCACGCACGTTCACATTTTTTATTAGAGAATATAGCATTTAGCAGCCTGCAATACAACAGGTCAGACTGTTGGCAGCAAGGATGTAGTTTCCATTTCTTTGAGTGCAAGATTCAGGGTGTGGAAACTTTCTACTTCCTTGGAAACTCTTCTGAAAACGGGTTTTCACTCAATTCAGCCTCTAAGTGTTTAAGAGGTGACTGAAATTCTGAAAGTGGACTGACTGTTTTAGTGCCATTGGCAACCTTGGGAAGTTTCTCACTATGTGAACGAAAGGGAGGGGGGGATAGAAATGGGGGAGAAACCTACATTATTAAAAATCTAACTCAGGATTTTCAGCAAGCACCTTCTCTTTCTCTCTCCCTCTACTCTTTTGAAAAGCAGGAGGTGAAAATAGCATGATACTTTTCACTTCGAAATATTATTCGACTTCAGCATCAAAATTGCTACCCATGTAGTTGTAGCTTCACTTTTTGTTATTGCTCAGCACTGCTGATTCAATGTGATTGGCTAAAGACTTCATTTAATCACCCCCCCACCCCCCAAAAAAACCCCTTCAGAAAATTCCCACCATCATCCAAGCAGCAGGCAAGATTTTGCCTGAATATGTCATGACGAGAAGGATATTCCAAAAGAAAGCAGTAACACAACACAGTTAACTGACCTGAGATAGAAAATCCCGTAAGATGGGATTCATTTCACCCAAGTTCAATGATCTAAAGTTAGACATCTATTTAAAGCCAATTGTCTGCAATTGCTCTCGAGTGACTGCTGATGGGAGATGGTTGCTCTTGGAGGGTGATTCACCCCATCCGATGCTGGGTGGATGAATCACCTTCTGGATGCTCTTGCCATTCCCTGCTGACAGTGGCAGAAAGTAGCCAACCTCAGGCCATGTGCCACCCTGGAATAGCTGCTGCCAAGTGGGATGGGTGCTGTGCCCAGATTTCTCTGCCCCATGAGGCCACATGCTGCAGGACTTGGGAATGCTTGCCTTTGCTGACATCCCATCTGCCACAATACAGGCAGGTCAAGAGCATTTTGTTGCCTTAGACATATAAAAAGTCAGCAGCAACCTACAGAAGGCTAAATAAGGAAAAGTAATCACTGCCCAGCATTATTAATAGTTCAATATTAGCTGGAGAAGAACAAGACTTCTACAGTGGTTGGATAGTGAGGGAGTCCTCCAAAGCTGGACTAAGGGGAAAAACACATTAAAATTATTGGCCCATCTACCAGATATTAGCACCTTAAGAGAAAGAAAGGAATAAAACTCAAATTGAAAATCAGTAATAAACTCAGAATTCCTCAGAGTTTATTTAGCAAAAAAACTCCAACAAAACAACCCTGACTTCTTCAAGTTGTATCTTAACTCGGTGTCTAATTTTACAATGGTGAAAGCTGGGGAGCTGAGAGTCCCAAGACAACTAAATTATGGGCAGGGCAGCTCCTGGGTATGAATATTGCTTTATTTACAGCTGGCATCTCTGGCTGGAGGACAATTCTATCACCAGTGATTCGATATATTTGTGTGGTATGAACAAGAGCCATAAGCTTTCATGAACTTTCAGCTAAAGTCATCTGATTTGTGTCTCTGCTTAACTTTGGTCTCAATCTTAATCTCACTTTTCTCCACCCCCTCTTTTTTTTTTACTCCACTTTCAGATCTTGACATTCCTTACCTCTGGGCAACCTTCATTATGCATGAAAAACTTAGTACTGAACCAACTAACCTTGGGATGGTTAAAGAAATAACTCTTTTCCCAATGGAAATATCTGAAATTCCTCAACAATACCATGAAAAACTAATCTTGAATTTGATCTGATTTTACAGGATGATTCATGTTTTCTGACTCAAGAAAAGTAAACTTGGTTATACTTTAGGTAACTCATTTTTAACAAAGATATGCTATTTCTTTTGTTACTTTCTAACAAAAAAAAAAGATCCTCGTCTTTCTGTGTTGCCCATAGATTATGAATATTAAAAGTTGACATCCACTGTGGACAAAATAACACACGGAGACTTAACATTTCTCACCAACCAGCCAAAGGAGACAAGTCAGGACCCCCCCCCAAAAATGTGGGGGGAAGTTTGCAATGAAGCTCTTCCTGAGCTGTGCAGCTGAGCAGATTCAGGGACAGCAAAGCATCAGCTCAGCTGCACTCCTCTGACCTCTGTTTCGAGTTGGCCGTGGCATTTTTTGTTGTTGTTACTGTTTTAATGGAACTTCTTGGAACAGATTGTGCATTTCTCAGGGTAGGGCTAATGCACATGCCATAACACAGCGTTTTCAGTTGCCATGGAAGGAATGGGGCTGCATTTATATCCTGAGTGAGGTTTTCTTGGTACTCCCTGGGATTTATTCACCCCACTGGCAGGTTTGTATGGGGAGCTAAATGCTCTGTAATGGGAATATTTATTCATTCTTCAATCCCAGCGCTGTGTTTATATGACTATACCCAAATGGCCATCATCTGACAGATTTAAAAGAGAATTTTTTCTTGTATGGTAGTTACAGTAACTTCCTACATCACACTTCCCTTCAGGTGTGGGTGGGAGTTCTGCCCTTTTGCCTGAACATGGCAAAACCATACAATCCCGTAAGGCTCTGCAGTAATAACAACAACAGGTGAGCAGAAAGCAAATGCACACCCCAGTCTTGCATTTAGCCTAATTCATCCTTGGCTTACAGACTTTCAGTAGTCCCACTGACATCAATGGATTTACCACCTTAGGGAAACAAGAGGGAACTGGACTGTCCTTAAATGGTGGCCCTGGAATGATGGGGACACACATCATGAGCTGACATCTGATCTCAGATGTGGACACCTAAAGCAGCGTGGATGTTGTCTAGGCTGTTGCAGGAGCTGAGCCTCACAGCAGAGGCTGGCTACAATGCCTCTGCCTCACTTGCTGTTTTAGAGTAGATAACATATTGTTGTTATCTACCATAAACCACCTGCGCTCACTGTTGTCAGAATGCTGTAGCAGAGACTACTGAATTATTAATTTCTGCAGGCTAATTAATAGCAAGGATGCTAGAAAAGTCTGCAAGTAGAAGTTCAAAGCTTGCACACATGTGGTTGTGAACAAGCATGACCTGACCCCGGACTTTCAGTTGGCCAACTACACCATTTGGTGTCATATACACATCCAAACAATAGTTACAATAATTATACAAACACACTAACCTGGCAATAGAAAGCCTTTGTTAGCAGCAAAAGACAACTGAAAGAATGTAATTTACAGCTGATTACTAAAAAAACCAAACAAAAAAACCCAAAATCCTCTTGCCAGCTGTTCCTTTTAACTGAGCCAATTCGGCACATGATACAAAGCAGATTTCCCAGACTGACACAGGCTGAATTTCTGATTTCTAGACTTATTCTCTTTTTGACATGTGTAAATAAAATATAATTTAAGATGTTGTTTCTACAAGGTAAAGATGTTGCTGTAGTTATCTGTTGCGGTTGTTAACTATTTAACTTGCTGATTCACTGCCACATCTCCTTCTGTAAGCAAAGTCCAAAGACATTACGAGGCTGCAAAACAGCATGCCCTGGGAAAATGGAAATGGCTTTTGCTGCTGGACCAGCACTGTTTTATCCACAGTTTGGGGCTGTGCTGGCTGCAGCTCTGCTCATCCTGTAGGTACAGGATCAGAAGGAACTGGGAGTTGGGAGTGGTGGGAGGTTCTCAAATTTGAGGTGGCTGTTTTACAGCCATTTTCTCTTTCTTTTTCCCTGTTGACATTTGCAATCTGGAGCTGCTCTGCAGTAGCAGCCTGGCTGGCACAGTGAATAGGATTCTGGGTGGACATCATGAGCATCCCTGCTTGCTTGCAGCTTGGCCCATGTAGATAAGATATTTAAGAGCAATGGGGTCTACATCCCACCAACTAATTCTTAGCTGTTCTGGAAGGAAGCAGGTTTATCAAGAAGGCGAAGCAGAGGTTTGACAGCTTCTCCACACATGGTGGTTCCTTCTAGCCTTCCCCCCTCCCCCAAACAGGTTTCATTTTAATATGCATTTCATTCCTATGCAATACAACCATTTAAAAGCCATGTGTATTTCCTGGAATCACTGTTCAAGAGATACACAGAGATTTCTTTATGGGGGTGGTTATTGATCTTTTACATTCAGATCTATTATATGACAGAGGCAAAGCTGAGAGCCACGATTGATAATAACAAGGAATGTGCATCAGATACCACCAAAGACAGAAAAACCTCACCAACAGCCAGAAAGTTGTTTCAAAGCAAGGAATAAACTGTTCATATGAAAATAAAAAACCTCCTAGAGAAGGTGAGGGAAGAGACACCTGCAACCATAACACACAAGCTGGAACGTCATCAGCACATAATCACATTTCTCACCTTGTTTTTGCCTTCTGGGATGGTCTTGCAAAATACTGACCATCTCTAGCTCTGATGGAAAGAAGCATGGTGCTGATGAGCACCTGGGAAAACTAGGACTAGGGTTTTTTCCTTGTTGATAAACATACATTTAGCATTAGCAGAATGAAATAAGTTTCTTGAGTGGCAGGTGGCATTGTCATCTCTTACTATGGGTGATCAGAGTGAAAGGGCAGTGCCTAGGACTCTGTGCACATGGGACTGCATGATGCAGAACTAAAACTCTAACCCTGACCCAAAGAGGGCAAGATCCAGAGCCTCTTTTCTTGGGGAAATCTACTTTGAGTGTAATTATCCTGGTCTCCTATAACTTAGTTACATGAGAGGTTGGTGGGAACCAACCTGCCTTGGCTATTAGTTGAAGCCCATGGGCTCCAAGCTCTCTTACAACTTTGCTTCTCCTTCTAGATGTGCCATGTCACATGTTCACACTCCCAGTCATGTGCAGGTATCAAATCAATTTAAGAAGGGATATAATTATCTGTATAGAGGGGGTTTCTGTGTAAGCAGTGGCAGCATCCACAGTTAGAGCAGCTTACCTTACATTTATTTTACATTGAGGAAATTTAAGATGTTAAAAGAACATATTTTGGCTAGCCTTAATCCTTAGCAACCTCCTAATGATTTAGGCAGATGCTCATTTCTGAAGGACGAACACATCTCAAAGACTAAAGGTTAATATCAGCAAGACAAACATTCCTTCCCCCCTCCCCTTTCCCCTTGCCATGTTTTCTTTGCCAGATTTTTTTTCCAGATGGAGGCTGTTTACTTGTTTGTTTGTTATAAATTGTACCCAACCAAGAGGTTAAGAAAGTTCATGAATTTATTTTTTCTTTTATGGGTAGGGGAACTAACAAATGTAAACTGAGGAAATCCAGGCAGCAAGAGACATCTGGACTACCCTAAAATATGTAGTCTTGATTTCTGCAAAACCATTAAATTTCACAAAGCTCCATTCAGTTGACAGAACATATCCAAGGGATAGAAATTTCTTTATCTTGAGTTCAAGGATGCTTCAGCCAAAGGACTTGAGATATTTATTCCAAAAATCTGCTTGAATATATCCTGCTTCACCACATATCATATAGCTGCTCAATAAAAGCATTAGGAAGCAGCAGGTTCCTATTTCACCCCTCTCTTCAGCAGTGTGGGACAGGCACTGGTCAACACCCTCAGCAGTGGGGGCACAAGCATTGTCAATCACTGACACCGCTCTTGTGCCCACCTCCTACTTCTGCCCTCCAGGCTCCTTTCCCAACCACACACCAGAGGTCTCAGTGAAAAATGGAAAATGTCCTAATGGACATTTTCTTGTGTCAGGAATATTAGTGACTTGAATAAGCTGTCTTTGGGCACTCTGAGCTGATCTTTTGTCTCAGTGTTACTCCAGTTAAACCTTTGGATGGATTTGAGGGGTTTTCACCATCTAAATGGAGAGCATGGTCTGGCCCTCCTGCTCTGAGCCACCACTGCTACTCAAATTCAAGAAAGAGGATGAAATATGAGCAGAGACATCCCTCCTTTGGATTCTGTGCTGTTGTTACCTCCCAGTTGGAAAACGGTGCAGTATACCTTGGCCTGGAGACATCAGCCTGCAGGAATTTCCAACAAATAAAGATGCAAAACTGAGAAGAGCCTGAAGACATTGAAAGGCTAAGGGAGACCTTGAAAGAAAATATTGTAACCTCAAAAAAAAAAGACAGCAAGTTGATCTAAGGATCCATCTGATCAATGGAAATAAGAAAAAAGTGAGATAATTAGGCATGTGCTGGAAGAGGGTATGGGCTGCTTGATAGCTCATCTAAGGAAGATATTCTAGCATATTATGCTCCATCCTGGCAGCATGATAAGGGGAGATTGCTGCCAAAGAGGAGGATGACTAGAGGAGAAAAGTAAACAGGAAAAAAAGGGATAAGAAATGTGTTAGGCTTGATTGTGAGGAAAGGTCAGCAGAGGCACACGTCCTCCTTGTTTGTGCAACGACAACATCGAATGGAGCAAGTCACATCTAGCTAAGTAATTTTAGGAGAGTTACTTGGGAAACAAGGAGGGATGCTGAGGCCAGTACACAGCCTCATCCTGGTCAAAAACCTGTGCTAAAGTATAGATCCTGCTGCAGAAGTGTAAGGCAAAATGAAGGAAGTCTGGGGAAAAAAACTGGATAAAACATCATCAAGCAGTGCTGTATTTCCAGGTGATGTGTGTGAGGGCCCAGCAGGGCCACGAGGAGGAAAAATACCCATTATTCAGGATGGGAAAGATGAAATCAGCAGGACTGGGTCATCGGACACCTCCCAGCACAGCCCTTGGTGCCCTGCCTTGAGCAGCCCCTCGCTGTGGCTCCTGGCGCTGCAGCTCACCTCAGTGATGGATGGACTGATGGGATCCCCATTCCCACACTTTCCAACATACATCTGCAAATCCTAAGAGGGACAAACGCAGACCAGCTGCCAATTGGCCTTACAGATTTGAGGGCTAACATCCAGTTGGCGTCCAGCAGGTTATTCACACTGGAACAGGAAGCAAACTTCTTGCTGCAATTACCCTCCAATCTCTACTGTTTACCCCAGGAATAAACTAATTGCTGCTGTAAAACACCCCTCCTACCAGGTCCAGGAGTAAACTATGGAAGAAACGAATGTCAGCCAGTTGGTCAGTGGCCAAATGACTGGCCAGTGGCCAGTTGGCATCCCACGTCTTATTTGCAATGGAGGAGGGCTCAAGTGCCTTGCTGCAGATAACCTGCCTGGCATTTTCTCCTGTCTACTCTACAAATGCACCAAACATCTCACACCAAGTCGGTGGTGCCAGTTTCCCTGGTAGCCTAGCAGAAATATGGCAACCGGGACAAGTCTTAATTCTCCCACCACAAAGTCAATTTGAGAATTAGGAGGAGGGTCTGAAAGGGAAGCATGAACAAGCTGGAGGAGGACTCAATTCCCATGATGATGTACATCAGACATCTCAGTGGTCCAGCCCTAAATGCCACCTGCTACTCTATCTTGAATCTCTTTTTATATTTGCTTGCAAGAGCCAGGGCTGGAGATATGGTCCCACACATGTGTGTGCTGGGGGGGAAGTCACCAGCCAAAGGAAAAAGCAAAGCACTGCCTTGCAGTTCTTGAGCCCTGCCTTTGATTTGCTGCCACTGGTTGTCTCAGGTCTTTAATCCCTGGGACAGACCGGTTTGTAAGCAGCATGTTGCATCCCTCCCAGCCACGCAGCTTCCTAGCAGCTCTGCACCCCATTCAGGAGATGTCAGCCTGGATGGAGCCAGTCCATCTCTGGTTTCAGCTGTAACCCAGAGGAGGATCTGAGAGGTCTGTCTCTTAATTGCAGTGCACTCCATAATCGCTCCTCTATTTCTGTCTTTCTAAATTCTGCCTGCAGTGGCAAAGCCAATTTTGGTCACCAGGAGTAAATATCATTTGTTTTTCCCCTTTGGTGGTGTTATCCCAGAAAGGAGGAGTGACAAGAATGAGTCACTATGGTATTTTGCAAAACATCCCAGGACAAGCAAGAAACTTAGACCCAGGAGAGGTGACAGGCTCCTTGAGAGCCTCTCAGAAACCATAGGGATGGAATATTCCAGCGTGAGGGGACAGCGATAAGCAGTAAAAAGCAGCTAAGTCCAGAGCAGAGTGCTCAGCTTTTGCCTGGTAGATATTAGGAATTGTATCAGGTTGCATGGCTGACTTTTCTCTTTTTCTAGGAGGAATGACGCTTAGCTCAGCAGCTCAGGTCCCCACACAAGCCCCCTGCTCCATGCTGAGCTTTGCAGAGCTGCTATCCTCCCTTCTCCCAGGAGAGGAGCCCCCTGCACCCCTGACCCCCCTCCCACTGCCTCAGCTTGTCACCCAGCTCTGGGAAGGGCCAAGGACACAGGATGATGTGCCTGTGGGCAGCAGCCTTGCTCCTTATGGAGGTGGGAAGGTTTCACAGGACAGCTGGAGAGGGCTCTCTGTAGAGCAGAGCAAAAGTGCAACTGTTCAGTGCTTTTGCTTCTCTACAGAGCATTTCAGCCAGTTACCATCAGCCTCTCACTGAAATCAGTGAGAAGGGAAACAAATACCCTCCATGGTCTGTTTTCTGGGCAGCCAGAGGGGGAGCAGGCCAGCAAAGACCATCCAGAAGGGGAGGACAAAACCCACCGCTCCTAAACCCTCATCCTGTACATGCCCTGGAACTCACCACCTCCTGTGGAAAGCACCAACAGCTCCAGGGGACCTCAGTGGATGGGGGACAGGGACACAGAAACCTTAAAACCTTTAAATTGTGACAAAAATCACAAGTTACCCAGTTTAGTTAACCCCCAAAATGTCCCTGCCTCCTTTAAAACACTGCTGTGTGTCACTTGCTCTTAAAGTTTGCAGGCACCTTAGCCTAATATTTTTTTCTTCATCAAATGTATATGTTCCACTTAAAAAAACCCACCCACAATAGAACCTATGTACATTGCTGCAAGGCTGTAAAATTTAATAGCAAACAGATTACATACTTAGCAATAGACTAAGCACAATTAGGCCTCACATTCCTCTCACTCCTATAAATAACTCTCAGTTTCCTCTCTGTGTCTGCAAATTTCATTAGTATGATGGAAAGAAAAGAAAAATACACACACACACACTCTCATACACACAAAAGCCCCAAGCTCTCTTTTCTTGCAAAGTTCAGAGCCAATCTCTCAATCAAGGGCTTTGTTCAGCCTGGGGGAGGGAGAAGGGAGTTAAAATACCCACCCCCACCAACCCTTGGGCCATGTGTTCCTGGTCATGAAGGGAAAATTTGCTGCAGATGGCTTAGGAATTCACCTGCAAGAAACAACCACCAAAAAATTCCCCCTCTTTGCTAGTCTGTGTGTGCAACCTGCAGCTGAGGCTGCGAGGATGTGCTGCTGCATTTTGGAGCATCACTACCTCTGCTTCTCCTCAACACCAGCAGGAAGGGTGGATGTCAGCCCCAGGTCAAAGTCATCCCTCCAACACCTCTGCCTCAAGTGTGCTCTCTGATCTCTGCCTAGACTTGAAGGTTCCCACTGCTTGGGTTCAGCTGTGAATTTCATTCTCTATGAAGGAGACAACTCTACAGTTGCTCACTGATTATTCAAGGCTTAGAGGTCTGTACAGTACTGTGAAGATCTTCAGCATCTTCCAGTACCTAAAGGGGGCTATAAGAAAACTGGAGAGGGACTTTCAACAAGGACATGTAGTGATGGGACAAAGGGTAATGTTTTTAAACTGAAAACAAAGGAGATTTAGATTGGACATAAAGAAGAAATTCTTTATCATGAGGACGGTGAGGCACTGGAACAGGTTGCCCAGAGAAGCTGCAGATATCCTATCCCTGAAAGCGTTGAAGGCCAAGTCACATGGTGCTTTGAGCAACCTGGTCTAGTGAGAGGCGTCCCTGCTCATGGCAGGGGGTTGGAACTAGATAACCTCCAAAGTCCTTTCTGAACTATTCTATGAACTTGAACCTTATCTTCCCTGAGTGGAGAGCCACAAAAATAGTCTTGTGCATGTAAATACATGGGGTACATGAATACATAGCGCTGCCCTTATCTATCTGTGTGCTGTACTGAAGTGATCTCAGCTAAGTTGAGAAAAAAAATGTTTGAAAGGTCCTTATTAACTGAAAAGAGGAAAAAAAAAAAGATCAACTTCAGACAGAAGCATACCAAGCTTTGGAAACAAAGTAATCAACACTGTGACTTAGATAAAAATTGGAGATATTTCCCTTCATTTTAGTGCTGTTGAGTTGCACCAACTGGCTAATTTGCCCAGGGTAATTGCAGACATGTCAGAATAATATGGCTGAGGTACAAGGCAGCCTGGGCAAATAGACTTCTGCCACATGGAAATGGTGGCAGCAGCATTCAAGTGAGAAGGTGGAGAACTGAGGTTATATGTCCTATTGAAGGGTACCTGAAACTCCTCACCGGCATAGATGTTAATTGGTAATCTCTCTTATAATGTTTGGCAGGGGAGGGATTGGGAGAGTTACACCAGGAAAAAACTGATGAAAGGCAAAACTGGTATTTCTCCCGTGCAGAAGCTCACACTGTACAAGGAGGAGCTGCTGTCATGGTTCATCCTCTGGTAGCAGCTACACACCACATAGCTGCTCACCCACTGCTTTCATCCCCACCCTCCACACTCCCTCCTGGGGAATGGGAAGGAGAACCAGGAGGAAGAAAAAAGTGGAGACCCTGGGGGCTGAGATAAGGACAGCACAAAAAAATACAACACTAATATCAACAGTGCTAATGAGACAATATACAAAGTGAGTAATAGAAACCAGGAAAGCCCTACCTGGGCCCAAGACTCAAACTTCCCCTGCTCCAGCTGCACAGTTATAAACAGGAACTCTCATACTGGCCCAACCCTCCCCCTATATAGGGGCAGGACTCAGTATGGTATGGACTATCCCATTGGCTGGCTCAGTTGTTTATCCCGGCTGTGGCCCCTCCCACCTGCAGCCCCTCCCAGCTGATTGGTCCAGCAGCTGCTGGGGATAATGAACCCAAACCTAACCCAGGACAGCTCTCTGTCTCCTCCTAGGACCCGGGACCGCATCTGCTACTGATGCCCGTACGGTGTCATCTGCAGCTCCATGGCATAAGCGGCCACACGGGGCCCGTCTACTGCTACCATTCCCTCACCCTGCACACTGCTTGTTTGCTTCTCTTCTTCTGGGCATTCTCCTTCATAGGCCATGTCAGAGGCAGGGGGAGAGAAATGAGGTGGAGAATGGGGTTTTTTACCCTTTGACAGCTGAGACATCTTTGTTTTTCTTCCTATATGTTCTCCGCTGACTCACATGTTAGTATCCCAAAGTATGTTGCATCAATAATAAAACCCATGCAGCTCAGTGAATTATTTGCTCTTTTTTTCTAAAGACAAGTAAGATTTCTTCCCTTTCCCACACTCTTCTCCTTTCATCTTTTGAAGAAAGGCCCATGTAAGAAATGAAGGGCAGCCATCCAGGAATAATGAGACAAAGATGATAATGTAACCCTCAAAAGAAGAAGAGTTGGCTATTGCAGGCAGGCTTTTTGCATTTGCAGTGCTGTGTACGGCCAATAGAAAGAAACACGACCTGTCAAGCACAGAAAGCAGTCCAAGAGAGATTAAAAGAACATGCATCAGCTGAATAGAAGGCATAGACACGCACCTAAGCCTAAGCCTACATCTAGGTGCTAAAACATGAGCACCCCAACTCTCAGAGGTGCTGAACATCTACAGGCAGGTCAGACATTGATAGACCCTCCCAAGTTTTTGGTGTTTGTGTTTGGGGCTCCTCATAAAATCATTGCCAGCCTCAAAAAGATAGCACTTCCCAGCTCATAGTTTGCCTTGTTCTCTTTTCCTTACGTCAGAATCTCAGTGACCCAATTTACTTCTTGTTAGCTTCCTCTGCCTTTATGAATTCCATTAAATTTTTGCCAGAGTGAAATAATTGCCTGGCTTTTCTTTCTGCGTTCAGTTCATTGTTGTTTTAGTCTCCAGTGGCTGGAGGATGCTGAGATTGAAAGATCCAGATGAATCTAAGGAGTTAAAGGCTGGAAGAGCCTATTGTTCTGCCTCGACATTTAACGAGTTCTTACCCAATCTATTACTTTGCCTCATCTCTCCATTCCTATCAGCAGAGGAGAAGCACCGTGTGCCTGCAAATAATCAGGTCCCAGACCTAAAGCCCATAATGAGTTCATGCCAATGCAAAATGTTATCTCTAATATGTTAAAAAGCCAAATTGCTGCCTACCTTTGAAGTCGTGTAAAGTCCCAATCAACAGTATTGAGGAAATGAATCACTGTTGAAGCCACGCTTTGAACGCCACGTCTTTATTATTAGAATGGGGAAGCAGAGCTGAAGATAAAGTTTGATTCAACACAATGGAAAAATACTGTACAGCGGGAGAGAGGCCTGCCTGCTAAATAGATAATGCCAAGTTTGATGAGAAAACACTTTATATTTCCTCTCCGTTGAAATCCGAGCGTACATTTTCCAGGTCGACTGGAAAGAAACAGGTTGTAAGATGTCACTCAACACTTGAGGAGATGAGACCTCCCTTTTCCAGATGCAGCTATACAGAGGCAACATGCAGGCCTCACCAATATTGTTTTACACAGTATGAAACAGTTTCCATCTCTAGCTTACCTGCAAACTGAGGATAACCAGGCAGGCTGGCATGGCTCTGACCCATGGTTTCATCACTTCACTTTCAACAATTTCACCCTCCAAGGGACCCTTTAGAAAAATTCAGTTTTGTTTCACTGCACAATTCCTCCTCTCGATAGATAACAAAATAAGTCTCCCTGACTTTGTTCGGCATCCTCAAGAGCGGGTGATCCCCTCAGTTTTGGAAGGCCTATGAATTCATTTTCACCAGACATGGATGCAGGCTGTGGTTTGCTAAGATGTGGTTTCTGCAGAGCAGATCATCTTTGCTATCCAGAGGAAGCATAGAGTGGGGAAAACAGAGCGGGCTTCCCTCTAAGCAGTCAGCGAGCATCGACCACTGGCAGACAGGGGACACAGCTTTGTAATGTCCCTTTTACCCTCCTTTCCCTGCCCTGGGGATACTCTCTGCTCAGATGTGAGGAAAGGGTGCTGGTTTTCTCTTTTAATTCACAGTACTCAAACCAAACCTCAGACCAGAGCTTTGAAAGTGTAATTTTGCACCTGATATATAAACTACAACATCCAAAATAATGCAGACAATCTTTCCCATAAATAAATAAATAAATGTTTCCCTCACTCTGGGTTCCATTAGTGTCACCACCTCCACTGGCCATGGCAGCTGCCACCGAGGGAAGGACACTAAGCAGAGCTTTGCAAACTGTTTACCCACTTTCTGGTCTTCTTCAAAATGCAAAGCTGGTGGCACCAAGTTCATGGATACACTGCGTAAGATCCAGAACATTCTCAAAAATCCTGACCAAGAGCGTGAATTTGCCACAAAGCCCAGGACTTTGACCAAACTCCCATGATCACAGTCAAACATAGGAAGCGAGAACTGACTAATGAGCAGTGCAGAATAACATATTGTCCTGGGCTGGGGCTCACCCAGAACAGAAGGAGCCAGCTCAGGGTCTGCTCGCTCTTTAAATCCCATTTTGTTACTGTTTTCAGCAGAACCTGGGGAGGAGTTTGCAAGTGCAACCCACTGCCCTGGATAGTCCTGGGAAGAGAGCAGCGATGGGATCTTCTCACATCAACAAGCCGACTTGGATCATGTTGTTCCAGCTACAAACTTCATATCAGGAGGAACCCTTTTGAAGCAGCCAGCTTCTCCACAGATGTGATGTCAGCTCTACTGTTTCTGACAGGTTGAACATCTGCTTTTGCTGATGTATGAGCAAGAAAACACTTGTTTCATAGATCTCAAAACACCGTTGTCTGTTAGACAGGAAGGTCCCTCTGCGGTGCAGAACACATGTCTAGTACCTCCTGTGGCTAAAATATATTATTTATTCACCTGATTTCCACTTTGGCTGGTTAAAGCTGATTTTTTTTTTATGTTCCCTTTCACTCGTGCACTCAGTAACGTTCATGTCTTTCTCACCCAAGGATAATTGAATTTCCAAAGCACAACACCACTATCAACATTAAATCTTCCCTGACATATACACACTTTATTGAATTTTATTATAACACTTCGGTGTTTCACCGAAATCATGAAAAAAAACATCTCCCTGGAAAACTAAATCTTTTCCAAGAAACTAAAAGTCTGGTTTGAGGAGCCCAGAGCAAATAATGACAAGGTCTCAATTTACTGAATATAAGTAGAAGTATATTTTCACTAAATCTGAGAAGATGCACAAGAAATGGAAATTTAATTTTCCCTGTAGTAATTGTGACGTGGAGGAAGAAGAAGAAATAGGTCATACGTAAAATCAGGCCAGAAAGACATTTTAGGCCACCAAATCCATGTCAGACCTGTGCTCTGTAGCTGCAGGTCGATGTTCCCTATGAAGGCGTCTGGAGTTTCAGAGCGGTTTGGTTGATGGTATGACCCTTCCCAGCCCTTTGAGTCCACCTCTCGTGTGGCTTTCCCAGAGCCAACACCATATGCACAGCAAGGTATAAACAGTGCAGAAGGGTGGTTTTTTTGGTCCCTGAAACACACTGTCAGAGAGTCCAAGAGGAGAAATTGCTGTCAACATCCAGTTAGAAGTGAGTGAAGCACTGGATGACTGGCATTTAAGTTACTCTGCAATTAAAAACATTTTAGAGGCTTGATGAGTTTCTTTACTCACCCTTCATGCATGGGGCTGGCCATCCCTAAAGTGTCCATTAAGCTTAATCAGCAGTGATGTCACATGATGACACTTTCAGACTGGTGCATACGTAGGGAAGAATATCCTCAGCAACAGCTGCTTGAAACCGCGAAGAGCCATGACAAAGCTTTTAGAACTCAGGTTGCAGGCTCAGTTCTTACCCATTCCTGCGCAGCACCTAATAGTGTAAAGCCACGAAAAAGCTGTTTTATAGAGGAAGGAAAACCATCCATTGTTGTTTGAGTTTGTCCTACACAATCTCAGTAAAACCTGCTCCTTCCGATATTACACAATGGAGCATATGCTGAAATTTGTATTTTTCTTTCTGCAAGGCAGTCTTAAAGACACAGTGAGTTCTGAGGAAACCAGATGACTTTTCTTTTAATTTTTTTTTTTTCCTTTAGAAAGCCATAAATAGCAGTGGGTAATAAAATGCTATTCTTTAGAACCTGCCCATCTTACAGAATTCAAGAACCAAAGAGAAGAATCAAGCGATCTGAATTAATCACTGAGCTCTGGTACCTGCAACAGCTTCATACTTAAACTGGGTAAAAGGGCCTTTCAAAGCCCCCCCACACACACACACCCCTGCTGACCATTGCTGGGAGCACTTTTCCCCTTGCCTGCTTTTGGGAAGCTCAAAGGCAGATAACCAGCCGAGGGTCTGCCTGCCAGTGTTGGAAGGAGTCAGGAGATACAAGCCTGTTTCTCCTAGAAGAACATGAATTGCTCTTTTCAAGGATGAGATGCATGTCACCAAAGTGTAGGCATCGTTATTGTCCCTGCCCTGGTGCATGCCAAGGGCAGTGGGTTGAGCGTGGGACACCCTGTGTAGCTGTTGTCACCTCCGACGAGGACGCTGTGACATGTGTGAGTGTACAGATACTTCAGGAATGCGAAACGCTTACTTCTGAATTACTAAGCTGCCTTTGCCTTGAGCGTTGCAATCAAAACAAAAGAAATTATTACTTTTGTTTTACTAATCTTCTGTAGACTTGGTAAAATATATAATACGTTCCATTAAGCTCCAGTTAGTTAATTACTAGTTAGGAAATCCAATATATTCTCAGGGTTATTTTCCAGTTGTCATTTTGCAAGAGAATTTTGCTTTGACGTCATTGAGAGACAAAAACCACTCTGTGGACAAAAGAAACCACAAATAGAGGAAAATACATCAATATTGTTTTTCTTATAGCCTGCCACTCATTGGGCGGAATTTTTTTTTGCAATATTGTGAGCCTGCCTCTGGCAAAGCTCCGTTTTCAACCCTAATGTGTGCAATAATGGAAGACAATTTATGGAGCCATTCCTGGAAAAGATTTGCAGATCTTGCAAGTCCTTTAAGGGCTTATCTTTGGGTAGGCTAAAGGTTGACTTGCATCTCAAGGAAGAGTCTCCACTGGGAAAGAAATTAAATATATATATATCTATACACACACATATATATATATATTCATGTTTTAAATCACAACTATCGTTAAATTATTTTTTTCTTCAATTGTTACATTCCCACCCAGGTGTAAATCTGCTCTACAACCTTCATCGGTGAACAAGAAAATGAGTTTTACCATGATGCCATATTTGGAACAGACAGATAATTGCACTCATTAATATTAATCTGATCACCCACGGAATCTGTTGTCCTGCTTCAGCAGTAGCCAAATTAAAACTGAAAAGAAGGTTTATAATGAATTTCAGGCTGACTCTAGCAAGGTTCCTAAGCTGATTTATCGCTATCTAGTTTATTTACATACAAAACCATAAAAGCATTTATCAAATCAAAATACATTGTCATTTGTTCTGTACACGGTGTGTGTTTGTGTACAGAAGTGCTGACTGCAAAAGTTGCTTCAAAAAAACATATTCTGTTGGGTTCTGCAGGGCTGAAGTGGAAGTTAAATAGAAATGCTTAACGAAATGTTGGGTGGGTTGGTGGTTTGTTTTTTTGGTTTTTTTTTTCTCTGGAATTTTGTTTTGGAAGAGAACCTGAGGGAAAAAATTCTGACAATGTTAAAATATTCTGTTTTGACTATTTCAGAACAAAATGTTTAGAGTTTCCTTTTTGAAACGGCTTTTGTTTTGAATTTTTTGGTTTTGTTGTATTTTCTGTAATATTTTTTATATATAAAATATATTACATTATAGAAATAGAAGTTAGAAAGCTATAATGAAGATAATTGGTTTTATCTACAGAAAACATTTTCTGGATTCTTCCTGTGGAAAATTTTACTTTGGAGCTTTGCACAGTCTCTGGTTTGTAACAAAGGACTAAACGCTGCGTTGGCCTTGGAGGATTCAGTACAGAGGAACCGGCCACAATCTCGTCCTTCATCCAGTAGGAGAGCCCAGCAGACACACATTTTCCAGCATACATCCAGTTTGGGTTAAACACACCAGGTGCTGTTTTTGCAAAGGGTGAATTGTGGGAGACTGGCGCGTGCGAAGCTCATCGTGACTGTCCTTTGCTTCCCTGCTGTTTGCCATCATCTTCCTCCAGATTTGGCAGCAGCAACGTCAGATGATGAAGGAATAAAGAGTTTATGCGCTGTTCTACATCCCATTATGGATGTGATGCTTCACCATCCTGTTATTTTGACATTTTTGATCCGGACCCAGGAGAAGGTGTTTCCCTCTGAAGGCCATGCTTTGTGCATCCTACCAAAGAGACCATTACAATTAGAACCAACCGTATCCTAGGGATGCATCAAGAGGAGTATGGCCAGCAGATCAAGAGGTGATTCTCCCCATTTACTCTTCATTTATTAATGAAATTTAAGCCTGCGGAAAAAAAAAATACAGCAAGGTTTTTTCATGGAGGGAAAATTCTTTTTGCCATAATCTGCTTCGCTTACTTCACTCTGATGGTGGCTACTGGGAGGCATCTGGGAAGATTTCTCATCTGAGAAGTTATAGTAAGAAGGCGTACAGAAGGTAGATTATTTTCAAACTCTTGCTGGATAATTAAATAGATAACAAAACACGACCTTGCTCCTGTTCCCATCTCACAGGTCTCAGCAGTCTCAGGCTGGATCCCTCATCTTGACTATTAGGGATGTGACGCCCCCCAAGACCTGGACCCTGGCTGAAGGTCCTGCCCCGGAAGGACCTTTCAGATCCTGACCGCACCAGCGCAAGGCTGGCACGGGGCAGCAGCCATGCTGGGGAGCATCACCCTTGGCTAGAATATAGAAATTTGGAAGCTTATTGCTATAATCTGTGGTTATGATTTCCAGCCCTGCCAGCAGTGCCGGGAATCAAACCACAGTCTCCCGAGTGCAAAAAGCCTTTATTGTAATCCGATAAAACCTTAACAGCCAGTCGTCTTCTTTTTATGGTAAATTAAGGGCCTCATTTACTCTGCAGTGGCCTCCTTGCCCTTTTGTTTAAGTCTCAATAAGAGTGAGGCAGGGAGCACGGGGAAGGAAAATCGATCCCAAATTCCCCCATTCAAGCCTTGCGGCTTTGAAGAATACCAACAAAATCCTATTTCTCAAGATATCTGATTTCCGACCGGCACTTCAGCACCTCAGTAGAGCACCTAGAAGCTGTAAACACGACCAGCCGTGAGGTTGCGTGGTACGAACCCCAGTGCACCTACTCTACAGCGGTGTCCAAGTTTCCCCTTTTTGTTTCTTGGAAATGCAATCAGCTCTGAATCTTAGATTTCTCCCATACTGGCAACGGCGAGCTCTTGCCTCAAACGTCTTGACTGGAAACCTTCCAGTGAAACTGTACTTTCAGCTGTCTTGGTTATTTCCATGTTGAATGCTCCCACTTGCAAAGCACTGCCCTCGCGGATGGAGACGCATGCGTGCTGCGTGCCGGCGTGATAACTCATGGCACTAATTACAGGTATCCGTTTCTTTATGGGATACAGATGGGCTACCCAGGGATGCTGCTGCTCCCCGGGTCCCTCTGCAGAAAGGATCTGTTTCCATAACTCTGGGGTAATTTATGAACTTCCTTCGTCTTTTTGGCAGACAGTCGTACTCGAACTGATCCACTGCAACCCACACTTACAACGTAATGCACTCAACTCACTGCCGCGAGTGATGCAGGTTCATCAATCAACCCTACAGCCATGTAACGACTCAACCTGTTCAAAGCCATCTCCTGTCCTCCGGGGAATCCTTTTTATTCCGGATCAGCTCGTGGTTTGGTTTTGCTTTTGCAGCACTCTCCTCTGTGCTCGCCTGTTAACTCCTCTGTGTCAGCCTTGCTGCTTTGCCGTCAATCACTGCGCTGCTGCAACGGGACCGAAAGTCGAGAGTGAAATATCTGGGGATAGCCGATTTGGGGTAATTTATTCAGCTATCACAGTCCAGCATGTGAGTGGCGATGCGCTGTGTGAGAGCAAGTGCTTCCACCTCTGTGTAGTGGCATCAGGATTTGGGAGGGTTTGCCACACTCCAGATCGCTGTGAATAGGTGTCAAACCCTCATATGCTGTAATAAGAGAGGAAAAAAAATGTTTCAGCAACACTTCTTCCTTCTCAATTGTTTTTATATAGTCTTCCTAAAAAAAACCTCAAACAAACAACAAACAACCAAACAAAAAATAAAAAAGCAGTAGTTAAAAATACTTTATGACACAAACATTAGATTACAAGTTCCTTCAGGGTGGTAAATAAGAGAGAAGGAATCACAACTGGAATTTTGTGCCTAACAAGACACAGTTTTGGGCTGTTCTTTCTGAGCACCTTCATTTTCCAAGCAATTCACGCATTTCTGAAAATCAGGCCTGAGAGAAGTCAGCCTGGATTTCCAAAAACAGAGAGACTCAAATCAGAAACCACTTAGAGCTTAAATTGTTGGTCTTAAACACCTCAGTCACCTCCTTTGCTTCTCTGCTTGCTACTCAGAACACAAACTGGTTGCCTGCCTTAATAATAGGGCTATAGGAGAAAAGAGGCAACTAAATGCACATCTTGCAGGACCACTTGCCGCAGTGGGGATGAGCCATCTCCACACTCTCAGGCAGGAGGTAGCTAAAGGACAGAGCAAACATCAGAACAAAGAGATAAAGTAATCTCCAGTGAAGATAACTACTGGTCTAAACTCAGATTGCCTAACAAGGTCTCAGCAAAGCCTCTTTTCATCAGGTTTTTCACTGTAGCAAGTCGATCTCCCTCACTTTAGGACTGGTTTTTCAGTGGAGCTTCAAAAGGCAGAAAGAAGAAGTTGGAACAAACAAGACATCAGGCATCATAAAACACTGGAAGTACCAATGGTTTTCAGTAAAGACATCTTGATTATTCCTGGGATATATTTAAAAATAAACCCAAACAACCAACCTTGAAGGTGTTTTTGTCAAATATTTTCATTCCTTTTCCAACAGAAATAGCTGATTTTATAACTGCAGATGCTTCTTCGTGAGCTGTTCAAGAAAAATCCCATGATTTTTCCGTTCATTACCCAATCCAGGCTGACTCTCACATCCACAGTAAGGTGTTGCCATTATAAAACTGGGACACAGTGTTTACATTTTTATGATGTGCTCATAATTAGCAACTTTCTTCGATGTCCCTCTGGTTACTAATTAAAAAGCAGCTGATACTCAATGGAATCTTTAAGAACATTCTGTTATGTGTTTATTCCACCAGCATGTTCCATATTTTCTGCTTTTTTATTAAAACCAAGGGAAATTCTACAGAAATAAGCTCATTATTGTTTAAGAGGAGACCTGGTGCTTTTGCACACTCCCCAGCTAAAACTGTCATGCTGCTTCATGACGTCATGACGTTGCCTATAGCAACGTGCTCTGATGCCACAGCCATAGAGATGTGATCTCAGGTGGGAAATGAACACCTGCAGCAAAAGAAATCTGAAATTCAGTGCAGCAGACAAACAAACTCCTGAACATGTTTGCTTCTAAAATGTCCCATGAGCAGCTGTTCAGAGGGCAGGCTTTCACTGGTCAGATTTACTGGTGGACTTTCAAAAGCCTCTCTGTGTCCCTGCCATGCTGCTCCCATGGTGCGTGCACAGGCGGGTTGACACGTTGGATACTTCTGCACTTAGGACATCTTTGAGCATAAGAAAGTTAAAAAAAAAATATCCAGGGGAGGAAAATACGTCTCTGAAAACACCGTGCACCTGGCACGCTTGTTATAGCAAGAAATGGGTATTTTTTGGTATTCTCTCATACATGGGTATTCATCTGGGACAATGAACGTGTTTCCACCACACAGGTGCCTCTTGGTTTCCATCCAGCAGAGGCCCCAGTCCTGCAAGGTACTACAAATCCCAATATCTCATGGGTTTCCACAGAGGTGAAACCAGCCTGCTTTTCACTGGATGTCCATGGTCACCATCAGTAGACCTTTGAGCCAGCGGGAACTGGGGTTGAAGACCCTCAGCAGGTGTGTAGAGAAGCTTTTCTGATACCACAAGTTGTTTTTTTCTGCCTCTAGCTCCAGGTCTGCTATGAAAATCTGATGAAAGTTGTTCACCCCTAAATTTCGCGTCCCTGGAGAGGATCCCTGTTTGGCTAGAAACTAGTGAAATTTGTCATAAAGTTGGATCCTTTCCATATAAACACTTAGACGGGAATAAAAGGAGGGCTGTTAAATCCATCTGTGTGTAGCATGGGGAATTTTTCCTTTATGCTCAGCCTATGTTCAGGCTTCATGTCTCCAATGCCTGCCAAAACAAAATGCAAAAAAAACCCAACAAAACAAACCACCCCCAAAGAAGTGGTGTGATCACTCTAGAGTCCCCAGACTGGAAGATAATTCTGAATTAAATGAGGAACCTTCCATTTACCAAAAGGTGGCAGGTACTGCATCAAAGCCTTTTGCCTCATCTCACCCGATGATTGTTCGCTGCTTGTGAGCTGATACCATTTCCAGGCTACATGCGGTACAAAATTGCTCCAATCTAGTATTATTGTCACCTTTTAGCTTTGCAATTCTCTTGCAAATTACCTCTTTTAACTTGGTTTATCTGCCTGTCTGCCAGACTTCAAAGGTAGGGAGAAAGCGAGACACAGGCAGAGAGTTTGTTTTTCCCACTGGTTGACAAATTTCAGGCTTAAGAAGGGATCACTGTGAGCAGGAACTCAACTTTCTGTATGGTTCAGAGAGCCAAGTCTCCCTTCTCCTCAAGCGCAACAGATGGTTTGGAGATAGGACAGTCTTCCAGGGGATATCTCAGCTTGACAGAACAATTTTGAAAGGGATTTCAAAAGACTTCACCACTTCTCTTTCTCTTTTGCTCCCTCCTACAGCTATTTTTTGATTCACTGGTGTTGCTCTTACTGATTCTGGCCAACGCTGTTTTGCAAAAGACCATCTCCCTGCACGTTTGCTGAGTGTAAAAGAGTCTTGCAAAATAGAGTATGTGCTTCCAGAAGGTCTGAAGAATAGCAGAGAAAAGGGGAGCTGCTCAAAGCACACCTGATGAGAGAGCTTGTGTTCACAGCAAAGAGTTTCTCAAATAAGGAATCTGTCTGCAAGATTTCAGTGTCTCAGGCTACTGGAGCAGTTAATGAGTGAGGAAATAAATAATAGATGGAGACAATAAGCCCTGCAAAGCAGATTGGTGTTTTCTGCAAAACTTAAACCATGAATATGACATATCCTGTCTTACAGGTTAATCGGACATTAGTACCTGCCTCGTATCAGCTTTTCAGGGAGGAATATCCCAGATTCACCCACCTGGGTTGCTGCTGAACAGGGACAAGCCAGACAAGACTCAGAAGAAGCCGCTCAGGACAGAGCAGACAGAGTCCCGCCTCGTAGGCAGCCTGAATTTTCTGACTGATACCTCATGGCTGTGCAACACCAGGGCTACCCTTCGCTCAGCAAACCTCTCCCCTTCCCAGCCGTGAGGGCGAAGGTTGTTTTCCTTACCTTTGCAACCACTTTCAGAGATTGCTTAACATTTAACAATAAAACACAGGTTCTGCAAAGAAAACAGGTGTCCGCTCATTAATTCCTCATCACATGAGTTTCACAGCAAGTGAAGGGACAATGAACACATGGGAAAATATACAGCTCTGATAGTGCATTGTTTCTTAAATTTTTATATCGATAAACACTGACTCACCTTCAAAAACGTAATCCAAAGACAATAAAGGGAAGTACAAAGGGATTTCATCATCTTTGCTGACTTTGTTTTGATTTTGACCCCAAAACACTGTAGAAGAAGTCTCCATAAGCGTGTCTTATGTCACCAAAGTATGGATGACGGTCCTGTGTAAGAGCTGAGAAATCACATGGAGCCTCTGCTTCCTGACACCCAGAGCTGCAAACACTGCAGAGTTATAGCTCATCACTTCGAGTCTGAACATACAGTCATTTTTTTCTAGCTATGACTCCTTTCAGAACACGATAAAGTACCATATTTTTCTCATTTGTCTTTTTCTTTACCACCAAATGCTGCATTTCACAACATTTGAAATCTTGGTAAAATGTATTTCCGATTCTTAAAGGGGACCATGCATGAAATCAACTCCAAAAGGGGCCAGCAGTGCTCATAACTAATAAACATCAAACAGAAACATTCTTCTTCTTGTTCTGCTTGCTGTAAAAGCACCAAAATTCCCACTTCAAAGTGGATGGGCTGTGGTGCAGCAACAGGCGTTAGGAAAACAACCCCAACATGACACACCAGTATTTTGATGCAATGCCACAGAGAAGTGACCCTAAAAATACCGTGCAACCACATGTGTTAAGACAAAGGTGATGAGATCTCAAGCTTCACGCCTTGATCTCTTTTGCAGGGAATCAGGAAGGATATCCAGACCTGTAAGACCAGGATGGTTTGTGGATCATCTCTGTGAGGTGTGGCCTGTTGGCAGGAGGAAGGAGCCAGGTGTCTGTGGGCAGCTGTGCTCTGGTCCAGCGCAGCAAATCCTTCCTTGCAAAAGTATTATTTGATGTGAAAATAATTCTACGCTCCAAAAAGTCAGTGGGAATTTCTTGTTATTCTCACTAAGTCCAGGATATTACCTGATGTGTCCTAAAGTTCACCAAAAACCCTTTGAAATTTTCTCATTAAAAAGTAAAAAATGAAAAAGGCAGAGCTTTTCCTCTTGCTGTCGGCTTACGATGGGTGCAACCCACGCTGCTGGGATGTCAACTTTCCCCTTTAACAGCCTTCATTTGAGCTCCTAGTCACATATTCCCATGAGGCTTGGGATGATGAGATGTAAGTACCTTGACTCCCCAACCAAGATTAATCGCACAGCTCTGAGGGGGCTTTTTTGGTGGCAACAAATCCCAGACAAGAAGTAGATGATGGCTCAGGGACAGGCTGAATCCCTATGATGAAGTACCCACAGATGGGGGCAAAGTCCTCCGCTCACCACCACACACACGCACGTCAGTCCTTCGTGTCCTAAATGACAACGGTAGCTGCAGCCAGCTCTCCCACAAAGACCCCAGAGCATCACTGTTTGTCCTGCCATGCTGTACCCGCTCAGCCCCTGCCTCTCCCCGCACCTTGCCCAGGCAGACACGGGGAAGCCGGTACCTGGCTGATGGCAGCTTGTCTGAGGCTGAGCTGAGGTCTCTGCTCTGCAAATCTGCTAAACCAGAGCCCTGGTCCTGCCTGCGATGCCAGTTTATCTGTTGTTACTTTTACCTGCTGTTCCTAGAAAAGTGACTACTTTCTTTGCCTGGGTTTCCCTTTTATCAACACAAACATCCCACCCAGATTTCTCTGTCTCTTTTCTCTCTCTTTTTTTTTTTTTCTTAGTTACCACATAACAAAAATGTTTCTCTTATATTAATTTTGTTACTCAGGCAAAGTAAACCATCGCTCCTCAGTACACCATATAAAAGCCAGAAATGGAGTGACTCAGTCAGGCGGGATTTTATTTAAACCATTTGTCCTGTGGTCAGAGTAGATTAAAGGCAGATCAGGTTGCCCTCGGAGCAACACTGGGACAGTGAGAGTGAGAGATGTTGGCACTTGCTCCTTAAACCACATGTGACTCGCGTGACTGCGGCTTCCTCCGGCCTCTCTTTGCCTTCTGTAAATGCATCTCGGTGCGGGAGCACCTGCGTGCACGGGAGCTGGGTGGGGACCAGTGTGTCCCTGGCCACCAGCAGATTCCAGGCGCTGAGGCACGATGACCCCCAGGGATGGCCAGTACACACCAGGGCTGGGCAGGTCAAGAGGAGGAGGTGGTGGGAAAGCAAATTCAGCATCAACTCCACATACTGAATGTACCTGCTGCTGGGATTTTTGCCCAGTCTCGTGCTGTTCAGCTGCAGAAGGGTTTGTTGGGCTGGGAGCATGGAGTAGGTACATCAAAGGCTTGGGGATGAAAATCCAAAGCCTCGCAGAAGATCTGAAATAAAACACATGTGATAAACTGGCTGTTCTCTGCAGAGACATCCCTGCTGGATCGTAACGATTGCAAAAGGATTCAGGCATGTTTTAATTGTTTCTAATAGTTGCTGTTACAGTGTCACCACCATGCACTTGGTGCAGACTTGGGGTGAGGTGAAAGATGGTAAAACCCAAACCCACTGGAGGTGTCCCAGGCCATTGTTTCACATCATGAAGCAGTCAGGGTTGATACCGGGTCCTCTCCTCCCCCCAACAGCATCTGCTTGCCCTCCTACCACCCCAAGCAAGGCTCCTTCCCACGCCAGCACAGCCAGCCACGCGATTGCACCGCCAACCCAACTGGGAATTGATCTGACTTTAAACTAACCCAGCAGCAAAATAACATTTGGTTTAATTTTAAGGAGCATCCTCTCCCTGATCTGTCTCTCAGCACGTGCCAGCAGCAGAGGAGCAGGAGCTGCAGGACGAGGAGGGAACCAGCACGGGGAACACCTTGAGCTGCTCTCACTGGGGAGAGCACAGCCTCCCCAAGCTCTGGGAACATTGACCATTTATTTAGGAATCTGATTTGGGGCTTTATTAACTCTAAACAAAGCACTTACAAACCCTGAGCCTTTCTCCTTTCTCCATCACGTGGCGGCTCTGACAGCAGATGGCCAGGGTCTCTTTCTGGCTCTCTCACAAAGCACAAAACCACAAAAAGCACTGTAAAAAGAGAGAATAAACAAAAACTTGCAGTGTGAATTGTTGCAGGCTGTTCATTTCATGGCTGCAAAGGACATTTCTAGGGGCTTATATATAAGCACGTGTGCATATATACATATACAGCATATCAGAGGTTGGCTAGCTAAGTTTAGGCAGTGTCCATGCCGTTCACCATCGATTTACGTGAAGCTTTTCACCCAAATTTATCAACCCAGCAACTCACATAACCAATAAGTTCCCCCGTATTAAAAGTAAAAATACACATTGAAGGTTTTCATTTACTGCCTCGTCTTTCTGAACCCACCCTTTAGATCCAGGTGATGGGGTTGCAGCCTGGGATGCGTTCTGCTAATGTCAGATCAATTCATTCCCCTAATCCTCTGAGAAACAAAGCCTGGCAGCCTTGCGTGGATTTTTATTACCGATTACAACCCTTGTGATCAGTTAATCCAAGAAATTACTCAGTTCTTCCAGTTTACGGAGTCAAAATATGATTGGTCTTCAAAGAATGCAAACTTGTATGAATTAATCTCTTCATCTGGGGATATAATGGTGTTTTTTTTACTAATTTTATACAAAAATATTGCCATGTGTGGGCTCCATAAATCTGTCTCACCCTGTTACTAGTTACTTTCCCCAGATGCTTTGAACTTTTACAAAAAAGTTGCTTAACCAAAAAAGCACAGCTGCCACATGTTGTAATTTCCTCTTTGGGGGCATCTGTTACTGTCTTTATAAAACTTTTGCCAACTTTCCTGAGGATTTTTTTTTTTTTCTTTTTTTCTCTATTTGTTGTGTTTCTCAGTATCTTTTCAATTTTACCCCAGGAAACAAAGCTGCTTGTTACAGCATTTTCAGCGCCTTCCCGATACTCTGAGGGATGCAGTTGCATAAACTCAGGCTATATTCACACTTAGTAATACTGAGATTACATTTCCCAGTCCTTTGAACTCTATTGGACAAGTTTTCCAATGCTTATTGAGTGCCTGACTTTTTGTCTGACCAGCACTGGTGTCGAATTCAGGGAAGGGGGGAAAAGGAGGGAGGAAAAACTTCTGTAAGACAGTAAATTAAAGAAAGAAAAAAAAGAAAAGGTCACAGTGTGAAATTTGCCTTTATGTTCTACTGCCCAAATCTTTCCCCTTGTGCTCATGAGCCCTTCTCCTGACTTCAGAGGCTTTATTTTCGGGAAGGTGAATAGGACTTGGCCCATATTCCTGATCACAAACACTGACATTCCTTGGGTGACCTCTAAGCCCAACACATCAAAAGTTTTGCTTAAGTTGCACCTACAAAATATGTCTGCAGAAGCACAAACCAGCTTCTCCATTGTAAAATGAGCAGGAACATGCCAAAATATATAAAGCAACAAGCAGAAGGCCACGGAGATCTCTGCTCTCTCAAGAACGGGGTCTTTGAGATGGAAATAAGTGAAATTTAGGCTGGGGTAATGTGCACCACAAAGCACTTTCGGGTCCCCTGCTCCCGTCAAGAAGCACCCATCTGGAACGTGCCCAGCCGTGCCCCACCATGGCCATGGTCTGATATTAGACAAGGGGGATGGAGACAGCAGTAATGTGGTCCTGATGCCATTAGGGTCTGCAACACGTGTCAGGGGTGCTGGAGGCACCAGGGTGGTGAACTCCAGGACCACTGCCTCCACACGAAGTTGTTACCATGAAATATTACCCAGAAGTTTGCATCGCAATGCAAAACAATTTGCACGAGCATTCCTGGGTTACAGCCATGGCCTCTCCTCACTGACCTGACACACGCTGGTGCACACAAACTCTTCTCTCCAAAGCTCCGCAGTGCTGGGGCTGAGTGGTGCTCCGTGGATCACCTTTCCGCTCTTTCCAACCCAGAAATTTCCTCACTTTTGGGAAAAAAAAAAAAAGGTCAGGAAGAGCACAAACTATGTCTCCAAGTAACCACCACGTGCTCCTCAGGCTTACTTTTAAGGTACCCTCCAGCTTGTCCTCAGCCACCACGTGTGGAAGTGAGTCACGGTGGGTTTCCAAACACTGCAGCGGTGCGGAGCTATGACACAAACAACCGCACGCCCACACGGCAAATTGGCTCAATTACTCCCATCTCTTCTGTAGTTTGCATTAACGAAATGGTCTAAATAACCGTATCTATTTCTGGATCCTGGGGGCATCAGAACCCTTATGCAGCAATGTGCTGTTTTCCCAAGAAAACAGAGAGTAGTTCGAGGAGCTCAAGCAGGGATCTTGACTCACTGTTTTCTAACTATAGTTGGGGATCTGTTTTACTGTGTGTCCTTTTAAAGTTTATTTCTCTCCTGACTAATAAGAGTGAGTGAATGATTTTATTTGGCAGATAGTGCTCATTTCTCCTATTGCTTTTGTTGCTTGTTTGGGGTTTTTTTAACTGGCTTTTTTGGGGGGTTGTTGATTCTTTTTTAAACCACAGATAAAATTAGCTGAGTTTGAGTTTTGTTTTGCTTTCTGCAGCTTAATTTTAAGTGGAAATCTTGTCATCGTTCCTCTCCCCTGAAGACAAGATGCTGAGAGAGTAGGATGAATAAGCCAGAGCTTATCATCCCCTTCCTGCAGAGGAGATGTGCCTCAGGTTGCCAGCACACCAGTAACTCTGAGAGATAAACCAGCAGCCTGGAAGTAAATGTCTGAATTTTCCTCTTAGTTTATCCTTAAAGAAACCTTCTCTTTATTTTGTCACAACTAAAGCAAATTTGGTCTAAAAGCTGGCACGATTCAAGAGCCATTGTCTGTAACACAAATATCGGGGTGCAGAGCCCAAGAGATGCAGGAGGAGTTGACCCCAGCTACGCAGTCACCCACGTGAGCCACCATCCTACAACAAGTTTCCCAGAAGCTGGAGAAGTTACAGAGGGATGGGCCAACATCTGATGGAGACTGAGCTGTCTTCTACCTTCCTTGTTCTCTCTACGCTGACTATCGCATCCGGGGGTTTTCCTATCTCCCCATCTAGGCTTACGGGCATGGCTTGGGTTGTGTTTGATGTTGCTATTTAGGGCTTAGGTGGTGATCACCAAGAAGCACAAAGGGAATGATTAGACATCTCCCTATCCCATACACCCAGCCATTCACTACAATCCGAGGCTGAGCACCCGTGGTAGCTCTGTTCTGGGAGTCATGCAATACACTGTCAGCATCACAGCAGGACAGTTTTTTCAAACACATCATTTTATGGAACGCCAGCATGAAATTTGAAAAGGAAATAGGCAAAGAAAGGCCAAGCTAAGCTCCAGGAGCTCAGCACCTCCAAGAGCTGGGCTCTTCGGAAGCAACACCCCAGCAGCAGGCCCTGCTATCCTTCTCTTTTAATGATCCATTTGACTCACATTTGCAGAAGCAGACTGGGTAATATAATTAATCTCTGACTATAAAATAACTGCTGCGCCGCAGCGAGGTCAGGAAAAATATGCCTTCTAGAAAGTGCTTTGTCTTATAATCCTCTCCTCTCCTAATATGTATTCTAATAACAGTGTAAAGGGGAAAACCATTTGGAAGGGTATGTTATTTCTCGGTGCTTTGTGTTGGAATACATGTCACTGCAGAATTTATTATTGTAATAAAAAGTAAAAATGAGTTCTCAAAATACACTATAGCATATTATTCAGGACAGCCTGTAAGTAGAGCCTTAATGTTAAGCACATGCACGGATCACTCTGAAGTCAAACCAAAGACTTCTGCTGCAAATAGGGATGATTTGAAGTTAGCTGTTTTCCTGACTCAGGACTCCACGCCGACCCTCCAGATAATATAAAAAGACAGACACAAACTCATGGGGAAAAAAAAATCCTAATCATATTAAATCAGTGGTAAATTCCCCTTCACCATATTGCAGCCCAGACTTCATTGCTAGTTTAGGATGGAGTAAATTGCTGTATTTGTTTTTAGAAACATTTCTGTGCTAGCTGTGAAGCCAAGCAGGCATGTGGCATTGAGCTCGTACCCTCCTTGTCATTGTGCAACACCCATTTCAAAAGGGATTCAACTCCATCTTTAACTTTTAGCTGATTTGACTTTTCTACAGGTATGTGAAGGTTGCTCTAGTCCCTCTTATTCTGATGGGTAGAAGCTTTCTCTGCTGCATCCAGACCCAGTTTTACCTTCTCCCATCATTTACAGCTCCCATCATTTACACCACCCTCATAGGTGGTGGAACACTGGAACAGGTTGCCCAGGGAGGTGGTGGAGGCCCCATCCCTGAAGACATTCAAGGTCAGGCTGGACGAGGCTCTGGGCAACCTGCTCTAGTTGCAGATGTCTCTACTCACTGCAGGGGGGGTTGGACTAGATGACCTTTGGAGGTCCTTTCCAACTGGGACATTCTATGATTCCATGATTCCATGTTCATCTTGATATTCTTATATGTATCTTGAACCTTCATTGTACAAGGCTGAGGAAAACCAACCTTTCCTATTTTCCTGTTATAGGAGGAGCTCCGTGTTCCAGTCATCTAATAGATCTCCTCTGAATTTGTTCTAGTTTAAATTAATTTTTCTTGAACAGAGTCACCAGAACCACACTTTTGCCTTTGTCTAGACTTTGCTCAGTGACAGGAATATTTCCTTATCTCTCCTGGAAATAATTGGGTGGACACATTGGGAATTGAGTTTGCTCTATTCATCAGTGCATCGTGTCGCAGTGTCATTATGATGCCATAAAAGTATAATGCTCCATCTCCTCCTCTCTGGTTTCCACTTGATGAAATTACTTCTCAACCTTTACTGTGTGATTTTTTTCATTGCTTGCACCATATCATCCTGCTCCTGCACCTCCTCAGCTCACAAAGCCAGAACCTCAGCCTGGGATCTCCCTGTGCAAAAGAAACCTGGAAAAACTCAATTATATTCTACAAATCATCTCAATTTTAAGACTATAATAAGTAATTTTAGAATAACGCTTTTAAAATTCGCAGTAGGAAATGTTGGGCTCGTTGTGGCCACTAACAAAGCTGCAGGTGACCTCAAAGGGAATGTGGAAATGCCTGACTTTTTAAGGAGCAACTGTAGGAAAAGCAGTAAAGCAGAAGATGTGGCAAATACAGACTGTCTGAAATGCCAGGAGATTGAAATCCCTCAACTTCGGTTCATATTGTTGGGAAGATTTACAAAGTATAGTAGTAACTCACGCAGAGCAGTTTAACAAACCCTCTGGATGGCATTTCTCATCAAAAAACACCCACACACATTGGAGTCAGCACAATGTATCCGATCTTTCATCCAGTTCAACTTCCATCATCCTGAATTCAGGGGGAAAAACTTTGGAAAGATGTTTTGTGAAGAGCATGCCCTGCCGTGCAGGGACCTCTAGCAGCGACAGCTGGTGCCACCTAGGCCAAGAAAGCTGCTCTGATTTAATAAATACAAAAAAAAAGTCCACAGATGTACCCATGGGAACTTATTTAAGGCTTTGACACTACGTATGCATTAAAATGTTTCATTACTAAAGACTGATCATGAAATAGGGATGCAAAGGAGATGTGCGCACCTGTGATTCCTCCTGCTTTTTGCTTTTTATTTCTAAACAAAGGTAGTCCTGTAATACTCCCAAGAGGTGAAACAAGCCACTGCTGATCCTCCACGTCTGGTGGAACCTCCCAAGACCACAGCTCTGTAAAATCCATCACCTGTCTCTGCTTTATCAGGAAATAACAGCATGTAATAACTCACGCTGCTGCCAGTCAGCGTGACTCAAAGACGTAGTTCTCATCCTTTCCATGTCTCTGAGATAGTTGCTCATTACAAGAGTATATTCGGGCAAAAGTCAAGAGTGAAGTGGCCTTCCTTCCTATCGTGCAACTTGTCGAGATACTTAGAGGAATTTTAGGAAAGCAAACCCACACCGAGCATCAGAGTGACGGAGGCAGAGAGCTGCCAAGTTCTTATTACAGCATTTTGTTATTATTTAATAGGAAGCATCCCAGACATCTTAACAAAGAGGAGTCCCTTGCGGCTACTTTGCACAGTATTTCTTGGATTCTGTGACTCAGCACTTTATCAACACAGCAATGATATGAAAAATAAGACTCGAAGAGGCACCAAACAGCAGTTGCAGCAGATCAGAAGTGCTGGGTGCACTTGTCAAGAGAGCCTTGCTGGGTCCTGAGGGAACTGCAGGAGCTCCTGGACTTCTGGGTTTGTCCCTTCCAACATGAATATGTCCATCCTGTTGCCCAAAGGAAAGCTGCTGCACCGATGCTGGGTGAACAAGATAACGTATCTGCTCAAAAGAAGACTCCAGTCATGCTAGAGCATTTCCCAACCTCCTCATGGTGGCCATATGAGGGATGAAAACTGGTTTCACACTAGCATTTGCTGACAGCAAAATATAATGAAAAACATTTATATGAAACAATGTAGACCGCATACTAATTGACATTTTATGTCACCACCCCAAAGATCATAAGATTTCAATTTAGCATAGCTAATCAAGGCACCAATGGCTTTCCTTGGAGCCATGCGCTGCTCCGAGGGCGTATGGCTGCACTGCTGTCCTGCGGCTCCAGATCACGTCCGTGGATGTACATTCTCCTCTTGTCAAACCCTTCAAAGCAAAACAAATACCGAGCACAGGAAACCCCATGGTGGCGGCTGTGGAACAGGTCTTTTGGCTGAATCCCAAGGAAAAGAAAAAGAAGGAATTAAAATTCAGTCCAGTCCATTGAACTTGGCCACCACTGGTGTGTCAGTAGCTGTTAGGAAGCCTGAAAATCTCTTTATTCCTCTTCAAGGGTACCTGGGACCTTTGGACTTTACATCTTAGGTAAGGGCATATAAAGAAAGGCAAATGCAAGAGGCCAGGAGAACATGGCTGTGGAGGACAGGAGGACACAGACAGGGGGACACCTTGGCAGTTTCTCCACCTGCTGTGTCCGTGCTGCTGCACGTGACAGCATCCTGGCCATCGGTCCAAGCTCACCTAGGGTGCTTCTCCCACAACAACGAGCAGATGTCCCAAAGATCTGAGCTGATCCTGTTTGAGTGCTGGGTTCCTGTTTTCAAAAATACAGGTGTTTTAAAATGTCCAACCTGTTCTCTTGTTGATTGGCAAGATGGACAAGCTCTCAGCTCTGGGCCAAGTCCAGGGATGTTGAGGCTGAAGCAGTGCGAGACCCATAGACCTGGTTGCTCAGAAGCAGCTCTCCCTGGGTGGTTTGTAGCACTCACTAATGTCCATGTTCTGGTGTTACCCCAAGACCTGAAAATGGAAGTGTTTGTATGCACTGCAACTTCTAATGGAGCTTCCCAGGCTAAGCATCTTTCTCCATACCTGGAGCTCATCCCAGTTTTGTCCACAGGGTTAGCAAAAACTCATGACGGCCTCTTGTAGGAGGCTCCTCTTTCTACCAAATATTTGCTAAGGAACCACACAGCAATGCTGGACTGAAGAAAGTTATTTCATATGTTGGGTCATGACCTGCCACTGCTCTTGTGCATGTTTGTAAACGAAACCAGTTGCACCACACTTTGTTTTTTAAACTTCCGAGTCACTTCTGTCCAAACATCCTTTCTGGCATAGCATCTTGGGCATTTAGTACCTTTAAAGGTTGGGTTTTTTTCTTTGCTGTACCCCAGCTACTGTAAAACCCTTACTTTTAATAAGAGTCAAGGGTTGGAAAAAGCAGCAGAGACACTTTTTCTCCCTTTTGCAGGCTGGGGAAGTCAATGTGACAGTTTGGTCCTGCTCGTGGTTTCCCCCAAGCATCAGTCTGTTCCCACAGCTACCCCCAGACCTCTTTGCTCCACATCCCAAGAGCCAGAAGAAAAAAAAAAAAAGCCAATGCATAAGTTTCAGTGAATTTCCCCTCTGTTGACTCCACAGGGCAAGAGGCTGCTCTGCTCCTCCCGCTCCCACCTTCTGTAGACCTCCAAGAGACCACCAGCATCTCAAAGACCCTGAAACCTCCAGAGCTGCTTTTGCTTCCCTCCTCTTCTCCCCCCCAACAGCTCCAGTCCAGGGCATAAAAATACAGCCAGTCACGCAAGAGAAACATTAAAAGAACCCCCCTCAAGAGCCATCTGCTGCAGCAGCAGGGAGGAGAGGGTGCTCAAGCAGGTCCGTGACCACCCCGCGCTGCAGGTTGGGCGGCCGCGATCGCTGGCAAGAAAGTAGGTCCAAGGTAATCAGAGTTAAAAACAAACCCACCACGTCCCGTACCCGGGGTTGTTGTTTTCTCGTGTGAGGTTACTCAGGAAGTTTGCAGCAGGATACGCCGATGACCTCTGCTCGGGCAATCGCGTTAACACTTCGCTTACCTTCTCTCCCACAATAAACGGCATGTTTCCTCCCTGGGAATCTGGCTTCAGCTGCAGGTTTCCTGTGCTGGGGAGCAGCTTAACCCTTTGGGAGGTCCCGTGTCCCAGCCCCCCAGGGCTCCCCGTGTGTTGGTGGGGCTGGGGTGCATCCCATCGGCAGGTGGGAGGGTGCAGATGGAACCCCTTTGCTCCACCCGAGCAAGGTGATGGGGGGGTCTCCTTGGAGGTGGCAGGGCTTCCACGGTGAAGTTTGGGGAAAGGAAGGAAAACAGAGGACAAGAGAAGAAGAAAAAAATGGATGAAACCAACATTGGCTGCTATTTCCAGGCAGAAAGCAAGCAGTATTTCAGCTGAGGGGGTGGTGGGAGATGGGCAGGTCCAAGCCAGAGGGGCTGGGTTCATGGTAACCTTTCATCTGAAGTCACCTGGAGGAAATTAGCCATGATGGGGGTGCAGATAAGGCAGAAGATGAATTTAGCCCTTAGCAGGAACTTAGGGATAGTCTATGGGGCTGTAAGGTGAGATGGGAACAGGCTCCCACACAGGAACCTTGGCTAAAGCCCTCTCTGGAAGCTGCAGGAGCAGCTCCTGGGGAAAGTCCTCCCTTTGTCCTAGGAGGTGCTTTGTCCTTTTTGCTCACTGGTACCTTGCAGCCCCTAATAAGCTTTGCACTAAATGTTCGGCCAGAGAGGTGGAGATCACACCCTACCCGTGTACTTCAGCCCCAAACATAGCCTGGATCAGAGCCAGGAAATGTTCTTGCCTTCCACCTCTGCAATTCTTGCACTCACTGGGTCCATCCAGGGCTGTACCATTGCAAGGAGATCTCCAGGGGCTCTGATGGCTCCTACTATCTTGGTTTAATTGCACTTTATAGATGGAGGGGGGGCCGTGGGGGCTGCAACAATGGCTCGAAAACAAGCTCTGGAAAGAGCGACTCGCTTACCGAGCCATTGAGGATGTTGTTTATATGTTAGATCCTGTTTTCTTCCTCCAGCAAAGTGCTTCTCCTCCCAGGTGCATCTCCCGCAGCTCCTCGCCATGCTGGGGCAAGAGGCGGCTTCCTGCTGGTGTGACCCCCCTGGCAGAGGCTGGGCTCAGCCGGGGGCTACCCCCCACCCTGGCACAGGGCAATGCCACCTCAGCTGGGGAAGAAGTGCCCCAGCTGAGGGCCTAGTGTGGCTGACCTTGCAAGGTGATAAATAAAACTCCCCTTCATCTCCGTGGTGGTGGAAGCAAGACCTGGGTTGATCACACTTGTCTCAGCCTGGTTATTTAGGTCCGTGGGGGGCTCCAAGCATCCTTTATCCTGCATCCTTCGGGGACTACAGACCAGCAACACTAAACGTCTGGGGAGCTCAGTGTGGGAGGTGTCACCACCACAAGACCTTCTGCCCATGGAAAGCCCTCAAGAGCTAACATGAGCAGTTTTAGGTGTGCACAGAGGCTCCCAATGCTGCATGTGATTTTCCACAGCAATTACTCCTGACGATGCTTCAGAAATGACAGAAAATGGGACAATTGCGCCGTTTCCAGCAGATACTTGCTGGAGCTGCTCTGCAGGGGGACGCTGACTCTGCAGGACAGGCTAAAAAATTTTATTTTTCTAATATTACTCCAAAGGAGAGAAGCTGTGAGACTGAGGAGGCTGCGCAGGTGACACAGCGGTTCCATGCGTGAGGACGTGGTGGTTGCCACCAGCCCAAGGGGATCTTGCTGCAGTTTGTGATGTCCACGGGGATCCTGGGGGGAACCCACCTCCCACCCTGCCTTCCGAATCTCTCAGTCACGAGTGGCCGAGGACGTTGCCTGGGCTGACACGTCCCCTCATTAGGAGAGAGGAGATGAGAACCGGGACATGGGCTGGGAGCACAGCAGCTGCCAACATGGGAATGTTTGAACAAGAAGAGAAACCTCATTTAAACAAATAAATAAACAAGCTGACATCCTCTGGACCCAGGTTTATGATAATAAAAACAGAGCGCACAGCTTGTGGGAGGAAAATACATCGTGTATTTTCACATCTCCCATTTCCTCTTAGACCGTCGCAAGAATTTCCTCCGAGTCCATCACTTCCTTCTGACATTTTTGAGCTCAGAAATCCATATCTGAGCCCAGTGCCCTCTCCTTGATGAGTGACGCAGGAAGAAGCAGCTTTGAAGGATTCCTCCCAGCCAGATTTTTGCGTCTGGTTGCTTTGAAGTGCTGGGGGCCGGGCAGAGACAAAGCAGAGCTGGGAATGGGAGCCCACCATCTACCAAACTGGTGTTTTCCCCTTTTCCCAGCCTCATAATCAGCCCAGAGAGCTGTGCAGAGCAGCACCATCCAGGGTCATTTACCCCCATGAGGGCCTTCTCCAGCCAGGCTCTTCCTCTTGATTTTCCAGGTGATTTTCATATGCATCCCCAATTCTGAGAAAAATGAGAGGCAGCGGGGACCTGCTCCTCTAGGTGAACCCATCCCATCTTCTTTTTTTTTTTTTTCTATTAAAAACCTCTCTTGCAGTTTGCAGCTGAGGAGTGGATGGAAATATCCCCACCGCATGGATGCTGCAGGGCGCAGCATTAAGCCATTGTGTCAGTGCAAAGCTACAGTTCAGAAGTGGGTAAACTGAGGCACCAAGGAAGAAATTTGTTTAATCACCACCCCACCCACCCTGGCTCCGTCGAGGAGTCCCAGATAGATTCCAGGAGCCTTTATTATTAATTTTTTGTGTCTGTGTGAGGGCGCTTAAAAATATCTGTGCTTTCAAAAAGCTGGGGTGAAGTGTTTTCCTGGTGTCTTAGAGCCTCTCATGCTAGAGCAACGCTCAGTTATTTGCACTCGGTTGTGAATGAGCTTGAAAAACTTGTGCTAATCTAAGATTACGGTAAACAGGTTACAGAGGTGTGAGCTGGGATATCCTGGAAAGCCCCAGCTTCCCTGAAAAGAATTTAAAAAAACCCCTAAAAATAAATGTTACAAGTGCATACCAGAGTTCTTTAAATCGAGGTGAAGTTGCCCTAACCCTGGCTTTAGCCAAGGCAATTTTTTTCCTTTTTTTCCCAGGGAGTGGATAATTTGGGCACCTTTGCCCTAAAGCAGCGACCTCCAGCTTTCACCTCAGGGCCATGTCCCCAGGGCAGTGCCATTCATGCCACTCTGGCCCCCGAGCATGAGAGAGAGACCCAGCGGTAGTATCACAGGGGAAAAAAAAATAAAGTCACCTTGGGAAGAGAATGCTTCCCATTTTTTGGCTCTCAGAGGTGTCAAAGGAAGCAATCTGACGTCGAAGGGCCGGAAAAAAACAGCTTCTTGGCTGATGTTGCTCATGCACAGCGAGGTCACTTCGAAAGCTATCAGTGGCTTAAAAATAAATGCAGCGTGGAGGTTGCCATTCAGCGATATCCTGTATCCGAAAGCTGCGAGGGGTGTAAGCAGGAAGAAACTGGAATGACCTTCCCTCCCCCCACCCCCATTCCCACTTTTTTTTTTTTTTATTTATATATTCTTTCTGCTCCTGGCAGTAAATCACTGGCATTTCTGCATTCAAGTAATTGCACTTCATTAAATATAACCCAGGAAAGAGCCCACGGTGGGTAATGCCCACCCATGGGTGGTCCTGCTCACCTCTGTGGTGCACGGGGGTGCTGGGCTGACTGGTGAAGGTGAGTGGTGTTCACAGACAGCGCCAAGGGAATTGCTGCGTGCAGCTTTTTGTCCTCCCTGCCTGGACATCTGCAGCTGGACGCAGCACTGAGCATGCATGCTGGCCCTGGGCAGCATGGAAGTATGGAGAGGAGGAGGATGGATGATGGACAGACATTTTAGCAGGGCCTGTTGTGGCAGGGAAAGGGGTGATGGGTTGAAACTAAAAGAGGGAGATATAAATGAGACAGAAGGAAGGAATTTTTGATGCTGAGGGTGGTGAGACCCTGGCCCAGGTTTCCCAGAGGTGGTCGCTGCCCCATCCCTAGAACCATTCCAGGTGAGGTTGGCCAGGGTTCTGAGCAACCTGCTCCAGTTCCAGATGTCCCTGCTCCCTGCACGGGGGTTGGACTAGGTGACCTCAGAAGTTCCCTTCCAACCCAAACTAATACATGATCCTATGATGATGACCAGCTCTGGGTAGCTGGGGTCCATGCCCCCAGCCTGCCTGCAAAGCAAGTTCACAGGCATGAACATGGGAAAAAAAGAAGATCCTCAGTGTAATATATTGAGTTTTCCACAGCTGCTTCTCCAGCAGATTAAGAAGGCAGCACAGATACATCAATATCATCCTAACATAACTTGTCCAGACAGGAGTCACTGTTGTTTTGGGGATGTTGAGGATGAGCCTATGGGAGGTGAAGCTGCTGGTAGCAACACAGGTGATGTTCCTTGCTTGGACGATGGCTCTGATATTTGCAGATCTGACCCTACTTACTCCTGCTCTTTCGACTTCCCCTTTTTCTCCCCTTCCTACCTCCCTCTGGGTCCTTTAACATCCATCAGAGCTGTGAAGGAAGCTCAGAACAAGGCACCTGAGTCAGGGAGGGGCATGAGGAGCCCCGTTTAGGAAAGAAGCCCCCCGACCATGTAGAGGATTAAGATTTCAGGCACTTTAAACATGGAGTAAAACAGTGCTTGGCCCAGATGCTTCTCACCTAAGAAGACACCAGGGTATCATTTCTGCTCCATCACCCCATGGCTGTTGGAAGAAGCAATGCAGCCAAGTCAGGCAGCTGCGAGGGTCTGTGGGAACGGGGTGTCTGGGCTCACAGCTTCTCTCCCTTGAAATAAAATTAGAAAAGTCAATATTTTGGCTTGAACCTCCAACTTCAGTGGGGCTGCCCCCATTCACCTCAGGGATGCCCATGAAGAGGATTATTTTGGTAGCCTGATTCTGCTTTTCTCACTGCCCGGCCATGCTGTAGAGTTGACACCACTAGTAACAGCATCAGCAACTGGCTGGAGGCATCTCCCCACCATGGCAGCTCTACCCACAGGTCTACTGAACCAGGTCTGTTTGCTGGCAAATTAAAGCTCCTGCTCTTCCTTCTGCGCCCTGCTCTAGTGCTTCCCAGACCCTGTCAGTACATTATCCAGCTCACAGCGGTGATAAGAATGGCCAAGGTAAATATCTGTAAACAGATAATCAGCTTGTAAACCCGCTTACATTTTCTCCTGAGAAACTTTGTAACACAGGAAAGAATCGACACCCAAACAGAGAAAGAAAGAGGAAGAAGATTTACGTCTCCTATGCTTAGAGGATCAAAACCGTCCGTGATGTAAAATGCAATCGAGTCCACAGTCCCCTTTTGATGTCTGCAGGAAGGAAAGAAGAAGCTGAGAACTTTCTCATCTCTGTGGACGCCAGCCCTTATTTCCACGTCCAGGGTCAGGAGGTGGTAAAAAGAAAAATAAAGCCCAACTGGGAAATAAGAAGTTGAAAGAGCTCTTTCCTTCCCTGAGATCGCTGGGCAGAGGCAGAGCCATACTCAGGGGTGATGGGACGGGCAGGCAGGTGCTGCCCAAGCCCAGGATGAGCCACAGTCCATCCCTGTTTCAACCTGCAGGGGTGTGCAACACCCGCACGGAGATGGTGCCTACAGGAGGCTGTGGAAGTTCACGAAGGAACAGAGGAAAGCAAATGGCATCGGTTGCTGCCGCAGGTTGACCTGAGAGTCCCTGCCGTGTCCCCTCAAACAATAGTTCGTGATCCTGCTCCACTGTTCACGGTGCATGAAGCCCCTAAATTTAGATATACCAGCTGTGAGCGGTATGCAAGGTATTTAAGGGGGCTATAATTTTAGACTAAGCATAATTGAGAGACATATTTAATCGTGTTATATCTAGGGGTGAGCAATGCCAAATATTTTCCATGGTTATTCATGTAGATCTTTACATGAATTAGCCATAGCCACAATCATCCCGCTCCAGACTCCGTCACATGAGGGCGAGAAGGCGAAGCTGAATTGTTCATTTTTCCACCAGTTGGTGTTTGTGAGAGAAGCTCTCAGGCATCCACCGGCGTGGGGAAAAGAAAAATCCCCAGCTTGTCTGGGATGGGTCACAGGGAGCCAGCCTGCTGCTGCAACTGGAAGGGATTCTGCTCATCACCAGTGTAACCGTAAATAAATCGATCAATAAAGGGGGTTTATTGAACAAGCCAAGAAATTTAGGAAAATTTTTGTCTGCTCACAGGTTTTCCCAAAAAAAAAGAAAGGAAAAGGAAAAAAAGAAAAAGGGAAGGGAAAGGGAAAAGAAGGGAAAGGGAATCGGAAAGGGAAAGGGAAAGGGAAAGGGAAAGGGAAAGGGAAAGGGAAAAAAGAAGAAAGGAAAAGAGAAAAAGAGGGAAAAAAGAAAGAAAAAGGAAAAAGAAAAAG